>WBNM01027973.1:8311-50277 GCA_013399055.1 Ramphastos sulfuratus | reverse complement strand
CAAAGAAAACAACCTAACAAACAAACAAAGAAAAAAAAACAAGCAGAAGAGGTTGGTTTGTTGCTGTTTTTCAGTGTACCCAACTCTTGTCTTCAAAGGTATTTGATGAGAGTTTCACAGGCTAGTTCTGCCCTTAGAAATCTGTAAATGGAAATTAATGTTTGTTTGTTTTTAATTTTCCTGCATTAATTTTCATTCTATTAAAAAGACATTTATAGAAAAACTAAGTAATTTTCTCTCTAGATAAAAGAATAGGAATTGTGTCATTTGTGGCTGTTAGAAGAGATGAGGAGTGATGGAGACAGGCCCCTCTCCAGCGAGGCAGGAATGGCAGGCCAGTCCCCTCCCAATCCCCCCAGTCTTCCCAGTTGGTCACACACAACAGGTACAGTGCCCTTGAAACAGAGGGCCAGATGAACGAGGATGGAGATGAATCTCCATGCACTCAGCTACCGAGGACTTGCGAGCCAGTACTGAGACTTAGGATGAGTGCGAAAAGAAAGTAGTAGGGGATTCCCTTCTCAGGGGAACTGAGGGCCCTATTTGCAGGCCTGATCCACAGGGAGGTCTGCTGCCTGCCTGGGGCATGGGTTAAGGATATTTCTAACAGGCTCCCCAATCTCATTAGACAGACTGACTGTTACCTGCTGCTGGTTATGCAGATTGGGAGTGATGAAGCAATGTACAGGAGTACAAAAGCAATCAGAAAAGACTTCAGGGCCTTGAGGAGACTACTTGAGGGTTTGGGAGCACAAGTGGTGATCTCCTCAATCCCTGCAGTAACAGCAAGTGATATTGAAGGGAAACGGAAAATCCATGTGATAAATACATGGCTCAGAGGATGGTGCCATCAGCAGAACTTTGGGTTTTTTGACCACGGGGAAGTGTTCTTGGCACCAGATCTACTGGCGACAGATGGAGTTCATCTGACCCATAAGGGAACAAGAATCCTTGTGCATGAATTGTCTGGGCTCATTGACAAGGCCTTAAACTAGTTTTGAAAAGGGATGGGGATGAAGCTGGTCTTGCTGAGAACCCTGGGGGTAGTAGTCCATCTCTCATGGAGCAGTGTGTTGGTATCTTAAACAACCAGAATGACTCCTCTGCCTCAAGGTTTAAAACTAGAACATCTAGGGCTCAGCAATCATGAGATGATTGAGTTTTTTGTCCTCAGGGAAACAAGGAGAAAGGTTAGCAAAACACCCACCTTGGACTTCAGGAGGGGAAACTTTGGTCTGCTTAGGAGGCTGAGGGACAAAGTCCCTTGGGATGCTATCCTGAAGAATTCAGGAGTCCAGGAAGGTTGAACTCACTTTTAGAGGGAAGACTTAAAGGCACAGGAGCAGGTGTGTGTGTTCCTCAGGGATCTGTGTTGGGATGCCTTCTTTTAACATCTTTATTGACAATCTTGATTCAGGCATAGAGAGTTTCATCAGTAAGTTTGCAGATGACACCAAGTTAGGTGGCAGTGTTGATCTGCAAGAGGGTAGGAAGGCTCTACACAGGCACTTGGATAGATTGGATCAATGGGCCAATGACAATGGCATGGGCTTCGACAAGGCCAAATGCCAGGTCCTGCCTCTGGGCCGTAACAACCCCACGTGATGCTACAGGTTTGGGGAAGTGTGACTGGAAAGCTGCTTGGCAGAAAGGGATCTGGGAGTTGTAATACACAGGCAGCTGAATATGAGCCAGCAGTGTGCCCTGGTGGCCAAGAAGGCCAATGGTATCCTGGCTTGTATTAGAAATGCTGTGGCCAGCAGGAGCAGGGAGGTGATGGTTCCCTTGTACTCGTCTTTGGTGAGGCCGCAACTCATGTATTCTATTCAGTTTTGGGCACTGCAATATAGGAGAGGTGTGGAGGTGCTGAAGCGGGTCCAGGAGAGGGCAACGAAGCTGGTGAAGGGCCTGGAGCAACTGAGGGAGCTGAGGCTGTCTGGTTTGAAGAAGAGGAGGCTGAGGGGAGACCTCATTGCTGCCTACATCTACCTGAAGAGACATCGTGGAGAGGCTGCTGCTGGTCTCTTCTCACAGGTAACTAGAGACCGAACAAGGGGGAATGGCATCAAGCTCAGACTGGGTAGGTTTAGATTGGACATTAGGAAAAAGTTTTTTATGGAGAGAGTGGTCAGGCACTGGAATGAGCTGCCCAGGGAGGTGGTGGAGTCACCCACTCTGGATGTGTTTCAGGGTCATTTGGATGTGGTGCTTAGGGATATGGTTTAAGGTGACGATTGTAGAGTAGGGTTCTAGGTTGGACTTGGTAATTCTGAGGGTCTTCTCCAACCTGGATGTTTCTGTGATTCTGTGATTGCAGATACAACCAGTTGTGGATCTTTCAGGGAGCCAATTAAAACATATTCCTTGTAAATACCAGATCTTATACATGACAATTTGGACAACTCAAGCCAGACTTATAATATACCATAATTAACAGCTAAAGAACAGTATTTTTAAAGAGAAAAAACAGTCATGCCTTTATTTCTGTTCTCTTCCTACTACTCCAATAAACAAAACTCTGTACCAATTTTAAATTCTCTTACTTCTTGCTCATTAGGTTCTATTTTACTGACTGCACCCTATAAAGTTGTAAACTTGCATTTTGTCAGCTGATTTGTCACAACTCCCAGCAATGTTATGAAAAGTTATCAAGAAAGGAAGGTGGCTGTACAGCATCAAACATTTAAAATGTCTTCTCCATTTCGTACAAAACTGTTCAAGGTCAAGCACTGCTATTCATAACACCTCCAAGTGAGTTACAGCCTTGATCACTTTAATATTACTATTATGAAAATATGATTGCAAAAGTAACACAATTTTCAATAAGACCTTGTTATTTTCAGTAGACTGAAAAGCTCCATCCCAGATAATTTTTAAAGAAAAGTTTACTCAGTTTAGTCTTCCCTGCATTAACTATAAACTGGAACTATCCCAGTGCCTGTAAAGCCCATGTTCGAAACCCACCTTTTTACTTCTCTGTATTTTGTTTGGACATTCTATTTCCTCTACTGTAAAGGGAAGCAATATGCATTACTTTTTCACTACAAAGAAGTACTAGCACTTTGGGGAAGAAAATTAAACTATGAGTCCCATGGGGTGATCAGAGAATCTCTCCCCACAACCCTGCCAACTGATTCTTCAACATATTGATTTCTCTTTTAGATGATCAGCTGCAGGCATAAGTCTTTTATCTAATAGATAACATCAGTATTGATTACTTCTCAACACAGAATCACACAATCTCATATAGCTATTCATTTAAACAAACAGCCTGATACAGAAGGACAAAATAAGCAATTATTCAGTTCAATGCAGATACCTGTCTTCTGCTGTGCCAGTTTCTAGTCTCATACTCTCTGAGGTTCCTGGGGGCCATCCATGAGCAGAAAAACCTCCAGACCACCACCAGCTTTGAAATCCTTAATTTTGTTAATATAACATTTACTGGGTTTAAACTGGAAGAGGGGAGATTTAAACTAGATGTTAGGAGGAAGTTCTTTACAGTGAGGGTGGTGAAACACTGGAAGAGGTTGCCCAGGGAGGTTGTGGATGCCCCCTCCCTGGAGTTGTTCATTAGGTTGGATAAGGCCTTGAGCAATCTCTCCTAGCAGTGGGAGGTATCCCTGTCTATGGCAGGGGATTGGAATTAGATGATCTTTGAGGTCCCTTCCAACCTAAACCATTGATTCTACAATTTTAAAGACTGGCCACTTTGACACCTCAGCTGGGGAATGGGAAGCCTGAGAGCATGCTCACAATATACTCAATGTAGAATCATACAAAGCAGTATCACAAAGCTGTTGGTCAAACAGCTTTTGTAACTAGAGGGAAGCTCATCACCCTAGCCCATGCTTTTTGCTTACCTTGGATAGAGAAATAGGGTCACTTTCAAGGAATTGCTTGCTTAAGGAAGGGTCTGTGCTTCCCGAAGAAGCCTTCCGCTCCAAAATATGAACACTCTTTTAAAAAAATAGGAGGGGGGACACAATTAAATGTAATTTATCATTCAATCTTATTTTTTTAAATACATATTAAGTAATGAATGACCACTCATTACATTCCTTACATAAGTATCAGCATAGTGGCTCAACACACACCAAGTACTACCCATACATAGTAACATTGCACAGTTTGCCTTCTGAGGCAATGCACATCTCTTTCCTTCCTTTGTTTTTTATCTTTTTATTATTGGTATTTAAATTAATTACTCTGTTCAGCCTAGAAATTACTGGGAACTAAAAATGAAAAAAGCCAGGAAAAGACAAGTAATGCAATTCTTACCTACAGCAATGCAAAGTGCTTCTAGCCAGACCTATTATGTTTTCTGCCAAGATGCAAGACACAATATATCTACTGTGCAGACAGCCTTGTCCCACTATTACACAAAAGATATTACCACCTCTAACAAATTTGTTATCACACCTTAGCATTTTGTTATTGGCTTCTCAACTGAGGTGAAGTAACTCATTACAGGAGTGCTTTAAATAGATTACAGTTTTTCACAAGTTACTGAGACTCATCTGAAGAGCTCGCTGATGAACACTTATGGAACACAATGATCTTAAACCATCACAACTGTTTTTACATAGAACAATACTATAAAATTCTGCAATTTCAAAGCATGGTACAAAAATGAAATACGTAATGTAACAACTAGTCTTGAAAAGCCCGCTATGCTTAAAAGACATCTAAAACGTCTTTTCATTTACCAGAAACATCTCACTCATATTTTCCAAAAGACAAAGTTGTTTGTTTGTTTTTCCCTACAGGAGAAAATAACCATGTTCTGCTTGCCTAGATTTGTACTTTGTTCTCTCGTGAAATTTTGCTACATCCTATATTACTATTTGGTAAGAATTCTACCACAACATGTCATTAGTATCCCTGTGACATGTAATAAAACTATTTCATTTCCAGCACATGTAACACAATGGCAAACTTATGACTGCAATTACCATCCAAGAAGGGTTTTTCTCAACTGAAACCAACAACTGAATTTAGTTCACAGTTAAGCTTTTTTACATTCACTGAAGAAGAGTTCACAAGGTTACAAGTGACAGCAGAAATAATCACGGAATATAAAACCACATACAAACAGTAAATATTATTGTTTATACAGATAACTAAACGCCTAAACACTATAACGAAACCAAACAAAAATAAGCACTGTTATTTATAGAAACACACATGTAACAAAGACAGCATCTTGCTGCAGAGCAATACAGATCTTCATTGTTCTCTTTCAATTTGCATCTGAAAATAAGAATAGGAAAATATGGGGATTGTCTTTGTTGTCAGTGGAGATTAATAACGAACCATGCTACTATGCAGCAATAACTGGCATTTATTATCAGTTACTTTTGATTAATTTTGCAGTAACAGAAGTGGAAAAGCAGCAGTGCTTTGTTACTGCCAGATTCCCTTGAGCCATCCAGCAGAAACTTTGTCATCTATGCTTTAAAATCTTCCACTTTATCAAAGAAAGGTCAATCTTATTACTTAGCCCAATGTCTGCTATTAGCCAGATGAGAAAAATGTTTGCATTTATGTAACAGAAGTTGCCACATTGCGCATCAAAAAATTAGATGTTTGTTTGAGCTGAGCACCACAAATTTACTAATAATAAACTATGATAAGGTTTGCTTATTGAATAGACGAAATGCTATTTATGTAGAGTGGTACATTTAATATGTATTATAGAATATATTATGATATAAAACATAAAAGAAAGCCTAAATCTGTTCCTCTGAGGAAGACGAAAATATCGCTTGACTAGCACGATCAGGACAATTCCCAACTTTCTTGCCAGCTTTGTTTGGCAGGCAGGAATCCCTCCATCTTGAGATGGAGCGATGCCCAACACAGATGTTCTGAAGGTCTCATATGAAGCAGCTGGTGCAGTTTGTTGTTACATAACTGCAATTTCATTTTGTACAATATTTACAGTGGAGTAGCCCAACAACCCTTGGCTTGCCAGATTTCCAGTGAAATTTATAATCACATGATTTTAAGGCAAGAGGGGTTTGGGCCTTTTTTCTTTTTTTTTTATTTTAAAAAAATCAGCCCTCAGTCATTACAGTTCCACATCAATTGAGAAATATATTATTAGCTAACAGCATTTTAATGAATACTAGCTTACTGAACTCTTTATTTGAAAATATGAACATTTTAAAAATCAAATTGCCTTCTTTACATTCTTTATTTCAAGAATTGTAGTTTTGTTGTCTGTAAATGTCTGCTTTTCATTTCCTTTCTGTCATGACCACCATCCCACTGACACAAAATGTCTTCTGTAAATTTGTTTGACAGCAGTTAGGGCTCAGCTAGCCACTAAATGAGTGGCAAATGTTCTCTATTAACAACTCGCACTTCCAAAAGGTGAAAAGAAAGGGAATAAAGAAGAGAAATAATAAACAAGTATGTACAAAACCAACATTGAACCCAACTGTCCTGATGGCAATTAATCACCATCACATCTGACACTGTGGCAGAAGTCCCAGATTGAACTCAGCAGCAGGCAGGAACCAGATTCAGGACCTGGACTCCAGAACTGGATTCAGGAACTCACCAATTGGGATCAAAGGCAGAACAGAGAGAGTCCTCCTCAGACACTAGCCACCGGAAAACACAGTTTTACACTTGTGATCTCTCAGCTTTATACTAAATACAACATATCTAGAATGGAATGCCTTGCTAGTCAGTTTTAGGGCCACCTGGCCTGTCCATTCTTCCTCTCACATGTGACCTTTTACTCTGCACCCCCAACAAAGTACACAAGATTTAGCAGTGACCTTGACCTGCATACCAACCAGATACTAACCAGAGACATTTTGCAGACACTGTGAAAACCTTCCATTAGTATCAGCAGGTGCAATTACTTAGAAGAGACTGAGATCAAAGATAAAATTGCTAAACAGAATTTGTCCTGTTTTAACTACAACCAGATATTGTGACATGACTCTGGCATAATATTAAGAGGCATTACTTGGTGTGAAATGTTTTCTATTAATGAATGTTATTTTTCTGAAAAATTACAGCTAGAAATTGCACAATTATGTGGCATTTTGAAAACAGCCATTTTTATCATGCAGGAAGTTCTGCTATTTAGCATCACAGCAATAAAAGCTATTTAGATCTTATATTTGTTATCAAGGTTTTTTTTAAAACAAGAATCATGGAGCTGGTAAAGGAAGGGGTTTAAAAAATGAGGAGATGAAAAAGAAGAAAGAAGTAAATTAGTATAACTTCTGAGTTTTCTTTATATGAACAGAAAAATGAAGAATCCATTAATCTAGGCATATCAGGCAGCCTGGTATTCCCACTCCTCCTGTCCCAAGAATATAGGCAAACAAAATCAATTTCTGCATTGCTTTGTTCCTGACTTCCCTAGTGCTTCAGGATTACCCATATGCTGTAGTTGGCTTGTACCAGCACCATCAAAATCTGTGTGCCTCCAGAAATTAAATCAACACGATTACAAGTTTACCTGAAATTGCTCTGTAACCTCATTGCTAAATCTTAGACTTAGCTACAATCCTTCCTTCACGTTTGAGATCGCTATTCACAACATACATTATATATGTGAGCACACACTTGCCTCAATGCGCCCCTAACAAGCCCACGTGTAGCTAACGGAGCCAACATGTGCACAACATGTAGCTCACAATGAAGAAATTATGGGTTATTGTTTGCTTGCAGCATTCAGCAGTGCCATGGGTTCAGCTAGGATAGGGTTAATTTTCTTCACAGGAAGCTGGGAGGGACCCAGGATCATCTGCCGAACCAGCCAGTGGGCTATGCAACACCATTATTGTCATGCTCACTATATAAAAGTGGGGGGAGCTGGTCTGAGTAGCAGTGGTGGTTTACTGGCAGCAAGTTTTGGTGGGAGGCAAAGTGTTGGCTGCATCAAGTGAGTGTGCATTTTATATTACTTGGTTTGTATATTAGTCTTCAACTATTGTTGTTACCCCAGGTGTCCATTCCTTCTTTGTATTGTTCTATTAAACTTTTCTTATGTCAACCCACAGCATTTTGCATTTTGCTCCCAATTCCTGTTGCTCACCCTAAGGAGAATGAGCTGGGGGCAGCTGTGTGAGTAGCCACACGGAACTCTGCTGTCTTGTCACAACAACCAGTCTTCAACACCCATAACCATGGGGCCTAGACATATGGTCTTCTACAACTGCAATTTAAAAGTAGTGCTTTTTTCTATGGGTTGCGTTTGGATTTTTGCAATCCGAAGGACTAATTAGTCCATTTTTTAAATTTTCCTATTCATTGGCACTCTTTTTGCAGCCTGCACAGACCTGTGTTCCTCTGTGAATTCCATTTAGTATAAAGTGCAACGCTTGATCATTTTCTCTCAACTAAAAGCATTGCATTCCCCAGTTTTCTGAAACGCAGCAGCAGTAATAAGGTACACAGACATACCAGGCTTTACTACCTTTTAAATGGGGCTATGATATATGCTGAGTTAATCTGCACTGTTATTTGCAAATTAAATAACCATGGCATTTGCTTTAAGCATAGTCTGTTTCTCAGTCAGCTCTGGATTTCCTTCTGTTGATTTTGGGATAAAGACAGTCTTGAGTATCACTGTGAGACATGAGCAAGTATAAAGCAAAGCAACCATGTCTCCATCAGGGTATTTCTCCTTTCTTCTAGTACTGATACTTCACTGAATAGTCTATAGCTAGCGATTCATTTTGTTATTGCAGATGTTGTTTAAAAAAAAACAAAAGAAAGCATGGAAAGTAAAATTACATACACATAGGAAAACCACTCTTTGATATATTAATTTGTTAACTAATGAAAACATTCTAGACATGCTGAATGGCTTTCAGAAAATACATGCAGTTTTCACTTCAATAAATGGTCACGAGGGACTCTAACACAAATCATAGGCAAAAAAGGCTGGACAATCACCTAAAAAAAAAGCAGATTCATAAAGTCCTTTCTTCCTGGAGCTTTATTTCACATCCTCCTGTAAGCTACCCACTTAGACTTTCTCAATATCCTTTAAAATTTAGTGTACGCAGTACAAAAATATAGGATCTAGTTAAAAATGGAGGTTGAAAAGTTATTAATCAAACTTTTTTTTTAACATGATTCTGCTAACTCTTATTCTATTGGGGAAAATCCCCAAAGTTTGGAAGTAATTCTAGGAGAAAGTATTCAATGAAAACAGAAAAAGAAATGTCAGAACAGCAAACTGCTTTTCTAAGGCACATATTTTTTCTGCCTAATACCTTTGTATGTATTGAATGTCTCTTCACTTTTTTTGTCTTTTCTCTCCACTGGGGAAGTAAAAAGAAAAATCATGCTCCTTTTCCTTCCCCTCACATGTGTTCCCAAAAAAACCTAAATCGCACTTCAGAAGTGCTGCATTTCTTCCCTCTGAATTCCTCTGTGTCTATGTGTGTGTGTACAGCTCATTTTGGATTAAGATGCAGTTAGAAAATTAGTACATATTTCTATAATATCAGTCAATGTTTGAGGATACTTGAATTGTATGTGTATTAGTTTTTTTAAAAAACACACATGACCCTTCAGTTTATATTCTCAAGGAAAGCGAGACATGGTTTTGTTAGTATGAACGTGCATGCATGGTAGAATGGGGAAAAAATGAGACAGCAGAGTGACTGTTCTGAAAACACCACTTTAATGTACCTGTCTTAACTTGCATGGGTAATCAAGCTTTTAGGTGAGCAATTTCCTGGGGTTTGTAATAGAAGATAGCTACATACTCCATTTCTAATCAAGCTAAGGCAATTTAAAAAAAGATCTTTCTCCATAGTACATATCTGCACTCCAGCAGCCTCCATGGAGCATTATTTTGAGCGAAGATAGATAGCAATGTTTAAGTTCAGAGAATATGCTCACATGCCCCTGTGGGGCAGCCTGCCACACACACTATCACTGTCAAGAACCGAGTCAAGTCTCCTGTGTAGTCTTTTTTCCCTTCCAAGTCTTCCAGACATTGTACTGGCTTGACTTTCCAACCAGGCTATCTGTCTCTCCACAACTGCACCACCATATTTTATTTCAGCAACAGCTTTAAGGCCAAGTCCTTCTAAGAAAGAGGCAGGATTTCCCTCTGTTATCTCCAGGATTATACTCTAAAAGATCTTATCCTCGAACCACTACAGATATTATCAAGGGTAGGGGCACTCATCATCCAAATATTTATTGATTGGAACGAGCTCATTCAGCATAAATGAACACAGACATACTACTTCAGGTTGCCATGTAGCTACTGTGTAAATTCTAAGCAGAGATAAAGGCACAGTGCCTGCTTTCCATTATTTATCTGAAGTCCTCGATAACTGGGGAGGTGCCAATGGCCTGGAGGGTAGCAAATGTAACATCTATCTACAAAACAAGAAGAAAGTAGGATCCAGGAAACTATAGACCTGTCAGTCTGACCTTGGTACCAGGGATGGTCATGGAGCAGGTCATCTCAAGCACCATATAAAGAACAACCAGGGTATCAGGCCCAGTCAGTACAGGTTTATGAAGGGCAGGTCCTGTCTGATGAACCTGATCTCCTTCTATGACAAGATGACCTGGCTACTGGACAAGGGAAAGGCAACAGATATTGTCTACCTAGACTTTTGAAAAGCCTTTGACACTGTTGCACACAGAATTCTTGAGGCCAAACTGACTGCTCATGGCTTGGATGAGCACAGCTCTGCTGAATAAAGCACTGTCTGGATGAAAGGGGCCAAAGGGTCAATGGAGCTAAATCCAGCTAGCGGCCAGTCACAAGTGGTGTTCCTTAGGGCTCAGTGTTGGGACCACTTCTATTTAACATCTTTATTGATGACCTTGTTGAAGACAGAGAGTGTCATCAGTAAGTTTGCAGATGACACCAAGTTAGGTGGCAGTGTTGATCTGCAAGAGGGTAGGAAGGCTCTACACAGGCACTTGGATAGATTGGATCAATGGGCCAATGACAATGGCATGGGCTTCAACAAGGCCAAATGCCAGGTCCTGCCCCTGGGCCACAACTACCCCAAGCAACGCTACAGGCTTGGGGAAGTGTGACTGGAAAGCTGCCTAGCAGAAAGGGACCTGGGGATTGTAAACGACATGCAACTGAATATAAGCAAGCAGTGTGCCCAGGTAGCCAAGAAAACCAGAGGCATCCTGGCTTGTATTAGAAATGCTGTGGCCAGCAGGAGTAGGGAGGTGATTGTTCCCTTGTACTCAGCCACACCTCATGTATTTTATTCAGTTTTGGGCACTGCAGTATAGGAGAGATGTGGAGGTGCTGGGGCGGGTCCAGGAGAGGGCAACAAAGCTGGTGAAGGGCCTGAAGAATAAATCTGATGAGGAGCAACTGAGGGAGCTGGGGCTGTTTAGTTTGAAGAAGAGGAGGCTGAGGGAAGATCTCATTGCTGCCTACAACTATCTGAAGGGACATCGTGGAGAGGTTGCTGCTGGTCTCTTTTCACAGGTAACTAGAGACAGAACAAGGGGGAATGGCATCAAGCTCAGACTGGGTAGGTTTAGATTAGACATAAGGAAAAAGTTTTTTATGAAGAGAGTGGTCAGGCACTGGAATGAGCTGCCCAGGGAGGTGGTGGAGTCACCCACTCTGGATGTGTTTCAGGGTCGTTTGGATGAGGTGCTTAGGGATATGGTTTAAGGTGACTCTTGTAGAGTAGGGTTCTAGGTTGGACTTGGTGATCCTGAGGGTCTTTTCCAACTAGAATATTTCTGTGATTCCAAAGGACTTTGATTTCCAGCAGGCAAGACTGATCTGTATGTTTGATAGACAGTACCCTGCCAACCCCGGCCTACTAAGGGAAAGCACAAGTGGCTGAACTCTCATAGCTGCTGCACTACCACTGCTCCTGCCATGACCCTTCCCATTGTCACTGCTCTGCTACTACCCACTGAGGTACCAGGAAAGGTGTAGCAGCAACAGGAGCCGAAGTAATAGCAACAGCACTTCTTTCATTTTAAGCCTCAGAATTTTGCATTAAGTAGCTTTAGTCTTGGACTCAATGATCTTAAGGGTCTTTTCTAACCTAAATGATTCTATGAACAGTAGACCATCTCTCCTATTGGACAGATAAAAAAGTAAATCTGCTTTTGCTGAGACTAACCATACAAAAAGATCTTCTTAAATGTCAAGCAGTTACAATAAGAAATTGTTTGTGACTTTTTCCACCTTTTACACAACAACTAGCTCTCCCAGACACTCTTGGTCACAAAAATATACCTTTACTCTTGATTTCCTTCTCTCTGCTCTGCCCTTACTTTTTCCAGCCTGTTGTTCTCCTTCTAATCCAGTCTTTGCTTCTTAGTTTCATGTCCTACAACCTCATGAAGCCTTTGGCCTACTCAATTCGCTCTCCTCTGCTCATTTCTTTCATCCATTAATTCCCTGACCAAGAATGTCACTCACTAAATCAAGTACTTTTTAGAAAGATGATCACGCAAGGGTAAATTCAATAGGACTAAAAGCTCTTCTCCTTTTGTCTTTGCTATGTGGTAGAAGAACCAAGGAATTGTTGAAACAGCAAGCTGACAAAGAGAAACAGAGAGAGAAAGAGATAACAGCTGATCATCCCTCCAACCTAAAAAAATAAAAATTGAGATATTAGAAGAGAAATCCCCACGTTTAAAATAACAGATATTGCTAAATCCACTTTATATCATATTTTAACTGCCCTTCAGATGGTGGTCAGAAAAGGCAAAATCTCTCCTTTGCTCACAGTGTCATTATGATTACTCTCTTTCTGATGATCCTCTCTGTTTAATAGCCTAGGGTCAGAACTCAATCTACCCAACTGCATACTGTTAACCTTATAATGTATTTATTTATTTCTGCCTTCTCAGCACAATTGCAGTCTGCAGTGTGACCTGCATACATAATCAATAATAAAAAGTGGAATATTTATTAAGAAATTGCACACATCAAATTGAATACACAACATATGGTTTTATCATATTCAGCTGTACTTTCTAAAAACAGTGTTATTTTTCCTGCTTTTTGTTGTGCAATACCATGAATAGTGTTTTCAGAGTTTCACAAGAGATGAAAAAAAGAATCTCCGTTTCCAGCTTGGCCCACAAAAACTGGCAGAAAAACACTGGCAGAATCACTTTTATGTAAAGACTCTTAATTTTATTAGGGAGACCCCTGACAGTGATAATGACAGGGATTCTACACTCTGCAACAGCTCCACAGAAGGAAAAATTGCTACTGCTTCATTTTAAACTATTCCTTATCAAGGACACCACAACTGCCCTGCCACCCTTCTCAGATCACAGGTTAGGTAACATCGGTTAGTCTTGAGGCCTTTTCTGTCTAATAGTCCAAATTAACCATGATTTTGATGAAAATGAATGATACTAAATGTTCCTATGATGCCAAAACTCTGGACCTAGTTTTCAATTATTGCAGGCTTCAGTATAGTATTCAATTATCAATTGCTCAATCATGTAGCCTGCAGATTGGCAATGTCAAAGCTTTTGCTGACTCCTAATAGTCATAGGTGATGTATATTGCACAAATAAGACAGCTGCATTAAAATGCCAGCATTATATACATCATGACATTTTCCACTCTCCCTGAAGTGATTTATCACAGTTATGTTCACACTCTTGCACCATAATTTATTAGCAAACTGTTGCCTAATGGGTAGTACAACTTTGACAAGAATCATATGATGAGAAGATTTCAGTCATTAGCCATCATGTGTTATCCTCACATACAACAACAAAAGCTACATTGATGCTCCATCTAGTCACATGGCTTTCCATATCCGTATGTATTACCCCTTCAAGAAGGGTGCTTTTCTCCAAGCTGCTATGAAAAATCCACAAAGGCGGCAATACAGAATTTTCAGGTTCTTTCAAACTAAGGCCCAACAGCCCCAAACAAAATTCCACAACCCACTAACTATCAGTGTATTTGTGGGAATGCTTATGAAAACCAGAATATATACAATTAATGCCACAAGCAAGGAAATTAATTAGAAATACAGTTGTTAAAGTAGATGTTACAACAAAACTGGTTATTTCACTGTGTCAGTGTGCACACAGGAAACATTCATAAGTTTATTTCCCAGGATGTAGTACCATTGCGCCCCACACTGTGTTGCATGGTGTAGCTTAGTTTTACTGCAGAAGAAATTCTCCATCCATTTATTCTCTTGAATATTTCTCTGCCTTTAATATTGAAAGCACTAAGGGGGGAAAAAAAAAAAAAATGCCTAACAGTAGCCTTTCCAGCCTACATTTACATGCCTAAACAGATTTGTTAAGCATCATCAGACATTATTAGACCCAACAGACCTGTGGATGCATCACACAATCAACCATAATTTTAAAATTATGCTCCACATTTCAGTGACCAAATATGGGCTTGAAGTTAAGTGTCCATTTCACAATGATGACAGATATGTCTTGCTCTAACCCATTGCTATGGTAACAGACACAGTAGTCATTAGATTTATGGTAAAAGGTATTCCTGAAAGGTCATTTTTTTTTTCATTCTTACTTGCACGACTGTACTAAACTACCTATATAAAAAGAGGACTTGGATATGCTCTTAGCTGAGCTCAGCAGGCCCTGTTCAGTGAAGCCAAAGCAATGGAAATTATTTTTTTTAATTTCAGACACAATTCATGCCTGATATTAAACACATATCAGAATTCATCTGGTTTAACATTTTAAACATTTTATGATAAGACTATTTACATTCAGAGCTGTAAATGCTACAGTTTTCATCAAAATTCTGAGTTTAGAAAATTTTGTACCCCCTCAGGTAAGGGGGGAAAAAACATTTCAGCAGCAGCTGAGAAAACAGTCACAGCTGGCATACAAGTAGCTGGAAAAATGTTATTAAGTCATAACCATTCAAGTAAATGCATACCAGAGCAAAAATTTAAGTTCTTTCCCTGCCTCCTTCCCTTGTTAAGCTGTAAAGACATCAACATTGCACTAATGAAGATGTTTTCACAGTATTTTAATTTTAAAAAGTTGTTTTATTCTTGCACTTTCATATTTCTCTTTTAAACATGATGATATTAAACCAACTCAGAACCTGATTTAGTATCTAAGGTTTCCATGGATCAAAATCTTAAAGTATGTTTCTGTCCTAATCAAACTTTCAGTACCAACCTTTGCATTTGTGAATATACACATAACAGCTTGTGGGTAGCTCTGATGCTTTCTGAAGTGCTCCCACTGATGCTGGAGCCAGACTGTACCCCTAGCCCTAAAGAAACCCACACAAATCCCAAAGCTGTTTGGAGAGGAAATAATACAGCCCTCATCTCAAAGGGATCCTAGAAAAAAGACATACTACACTTACATAGACAAGGGTCTCTTGAAAATGAGAATTTTAACTAGCACAATATGATGTGGGAGAAATGGTGTAAATTTGTAGTAAACCAAATAATACAAATATTATAAATCTAAATATAATATAAATATTATAAATGTTAGATGCTTCCATAACAGATGAACAATATTGTATTTAAATTGAATTGCAATATCACTTTGTGAAAATATCTGTAGTTATATTCACATACAACACAAAACTGAAGCAACTGTAGATTCATGCTGCCAAAGAAACCACTTCCCAAAAGACTTCAGAGCATGTTTCCTACTTGTCCACATGATTATATCCCACTCATTCCAAGACTACGCAGTGCCCATACTGCTTCTGAATACTTCTCAATCCACTTCAGAAAGCGGAAAAAAAAACAAAACAAAAAAAACAAAAAAAACACCCCAAAATTAAAACATCAACGGTTCTTGGCTATAGTGATATCATCCAGTGCTATAAGCAAGTGAATTTAGAGCTAGCAAGAACTAATGCCCACATTACAGGAATAAATTAATATCTTCACCAGATGTTGCAAATATCTCAATTTTTTACTTACCTGCCTCCTATCCCTCTGAGATGATGATGAAGAGGAGGCACTTCTGTGTGATGGAGTGGACGTTTTGTGAGCTGGAGATATAATCTTCTCCTCCGAACTCATCTTTGCAGCAAACCTGTAGCAACAATCTTGTGCTCCTATCACTCATGTACAAATGGGCAAGGGACAGTCTTCTGCATTCTTCTTTTTTACAATTTATGAACAGCCAAAGGGGAATTCAATCTCAGCTGAACTGCACCTCAATAAAGAAAAGCGTGAGAGACAATGAGTGAACACACTCTCATTCCAAAGTAGCTCCACAGCAAAGAAATATGCTTCCACCCACTATTTAATCCAATAGATCTCTCAGTTTTTTACTTCCCTTTCTGACAACTACCCAGTACAAACACAAATACATTTTTCTATATTCCCATAGAAGATGAAAGTGGTGTGACATTACTCAAAAACCTCTACAGAAAGGCTTAAGGAATTTACAGCAAATTGCAGGCAAACAAGGATTTACAAATCCTTGTCAAAGGATCTTATCCCATCATCACAACATTACAACATCCACAACATCATAACATTATCAATTAACTCCTTAGGATTTCCTATACAACACAAAAATCACTGAACATCTTGTTTTAATCAGTACTTCTTAAAAATCCTGCAGTTAGGTTAAGAACTCTGCAAGCTGTTTCTTAAAAGCAGGTCCCTCTTTCAAAGATAGTGACCTCACTGAAGGGGTGGACAACCCAGTTTCCCAAATCAGCACCTTTCACATGGTGCAGAGCTCACCACATGCTCACCACATGCTCTCAAAGATGTCTGAAAGGTAATACAAAATGTTTTTAGCACAAAATACTTTTAGCAACAAGACTGTGGCCAAGGAGTATTAATCTCTTCATCTGGACAAAACTTTTGTACATTTGTTGAATCCCAGGTTGAAAAACAAATGTACAGATGAAAGCAGGAGTTACTCGGGTCCTAATCCAGGTGCTCTGGACTGCCATGTTGGGTGGAATGTCCAAGTCTAGTTGTTCAGGATTACAGGGGTGGCCTCTGTGAGGAGCAGCTAGGGCTATCACAGACTGGACTAGTTGGTTCCAGTCAGGTCTGCAATGGCCCTGCCACAAGCCATAGCTAAGCCCCTCAGAAAAAAAAGATGTTCAAGAAAGTGCAGAAAACACCATAAAAGCAGAGGAGAAGGAATAAAGCAAACAATTCTGTGAATACCAGGGCCAGAGAACATAGCAGGCACCCCAGGTGCCAGAGCAGAGGCTTCCCTGCAGCCCATGAAGGAGATAGGTAATCCTGAAAAAAGGTGGCCCAAGGAGAACCCACACCAAGCAATTTTTTTCTCGAAGAACTGCAGCCCATGGGGAACTCACATCAGAGCAGGGGAAAAAGCGTGAAGAGGAAGAAATGGCAAGGAAAAACTGCTATCTGACCACAAACACCATTCACACCACTTGGGGCAGGAAGAGATTAGAGGTATCAAGAACGAAGGACTGAAGTTGAACGTGGGAAAAATGGAAGAAAAGGTGATGTTTAATTTTTCATTTCTTATTATTCACATCTATTTTAACTGGCAATAAGTTAGTTTTCCCTAAGCTGAGTATTGCCCACCAGTAGTAATTGATAAGTAGTCTCCCTGTCTTTATTTAGATCCTCCAGCTTTCTCATCCTGTTTTCACGTCCCATGCCACTGAGGCAGAGGGGAATGAGCAGCTTGGGTGGGCGTTTGGAACCTCAACAGGCTACAAGGGCCACTGTCGTTCCTGTTCATTCAACCACTGCTATGTGCATTACCTCTCTGCAAGTATTAGATGCTTGCTCTCACTACTCTTCCCGTTAAGAACCAAAAAGATACTGAGATCAGAACAGAGGGTATTTGTATCAATAGTCAAACACTACCTGTCAAATGCTGCACTATCAAAATGTTGCAAGTACCTCAAGACGGTTCTGGAACTGAGTTATAGTTCAGTGTTTAACAGATTACTTTGATCTTGCTTCAGATAGTATATACTGTATCTTCCATTTACCTTGGATAAAATTGTACCTTGAATGATATTGTTAAATCTAGCATCTATCTTCTTCACTGCCCTCTCTCAAATCTTGACATAGTATCTTTCCACATACACTGTGATGACAGCACAAAAAGGGTCACCAGAGCACAGCTAGCTTTACATGGGTGTGGAGAAAGGTGCTGTCCTGCACCACGTTGAGTAAGATCAGGACAAAAATACATTAACTAACACTCAGGCATGACTACAGGCTCAAGATATTGTAACATATTAAAGACAGAGCTCTAGCATCTCCAATCACAACAAATATCCAAGCAAGAATATCATCTTGAGCTCAGATACACACAGAAGCAGCTAAATGTCAAGGGTCAGGGTTGGGCTGGCCACTAAACAAGCAGCAGACACTTCTCTGTCTCACCCTTTCCAAAAGGGAAACAAAAGGGAAACTTAAAAAGAAAACTAAAACTGCTTTAAAGAAAATAGTAACATAAAGTATAAACAAAACTGATGGCAGAAGTCCCAGAAAGTGGCAGTGTGAAATGAAAGTGGAATATGGCAGAAAGTAGAATGACATTACTTTATTAGTTATTAGCATGTACAAATCTCATCCATATCTTATCCGTATCTTATGTATGATCCATATCTCATCTATATCTCATGTATGAGCTTCCATCTCTATTGAGGAGTCTCACACAGAATTACAGAACCCACACAATATCCACAGAGCCCACACAGAATCCCAGTGGCATGACTGGAAAGATGTGGCTGTTCCAAGAGCAAAAGCTGCTCATATAGACTGAACATCTTGGCAAATTCTCTGTTCTTTTCAGGATGACAAGTTCCTCCTAGAACAAGCCTAAGCAGATGTGTTATGCTGCAACTGTTAGAGCCAGCTACCACAAGAGAGAGTTTGCAGGAAGAAAGAAACAAGACGAACGGCACATTTGTTTCAGAATTTCATAGAGAAAATATAATCAAATTGCACTGAAACAGTGTTTTTCCTTCTGTCCCCTCATGTATCAGGACTGCTGATCTAGTTGAACATCACCTCCATGCTGTACAAAGTCACCAGGCAAAGTTTAGCAAAAGAGGTATACCAACAGTAATACCTCAAGGTCTGTGTAATTTTCCTATAAATCAAACATCAAGTTGCAAAAATTAGAACATGGAAATTATAACCAGAGTTCACAAAGTTGTGCAGAACAGTTGAGTTATTTAATAGCTAAAAGGACACATTTTCAGTTACTTTCATCTGTGAGGTTACTGAAAAATTTTTAGCAGAGCAGCCTTTGGGCAAATGAAAATCAAACCCTTTTTAAAACATCTGATCTTCACTCAGTTGTCTCATGTGGAAAAAAATTCAGTACCAAGATTATTTTTTATATCAGTGTTACACTAGATAGTTTTAAAGAGAAGGAATCATTGAGAGCTACTTACTGATTTCTTGTCACCTTCTATCCAAAGTTAAAATAATATGTTTGATTCAACACTTATCANCACACACTGCAGGCTCATGTTGAGCTTTTCATCAACGCAGACCCCAAGGTCCTTCTCCTCAGGGCTGCTCTCCAGCCATTCCCCACCCAGCCTGTATTTGTGCTTGGGATTGTGCCTACCCAGGTGCAGGACCTTACACTTGGCCTTGTTGAATTTCATGAAGATGGCCTGGGCCCACCTCTCCAGCCCGTCCAGGTCCCTCTGGATGGCATTCTTAGTAAGAAGCATTTCTTGGGAATTCTGTAGACTGGACTACACAGTAGTGTAAATGTATTGATTAAGACACTGACTTTCCATACAAGAATTCATATCTCTTCTTTTTTTTTACTGAACAAATTGCATTGTATCTGCAGTTGCACAGATTGTAATTTTTTGCAATTTTATTTTAAAAATCGAAAAATTGAAAAAAATAAACAAACAGAAATATTAAAAAGGAGAAAGGAATGGAATGGATAAAAGTTAGATTTAAAAGGTCTGAGAGAGATACACACATAAAGTATGAAATAACACAATACACAAGGGAGATAATTGAGCAGATTGGGGAAACACAGGCTGTATAAACCAAACAAAATAAATGGGCAACACAGAGAAGCATAGTATGTGGAAATTGATATCAGCAGTATCAGAGGTATGGATATTGCAGATGTCTTACTTCACAAGCTGTCACCATATAGCAAGTGCATTGACACTGGTTAGGGAATCTGTCCCCTCCCAAAATCTGAAGATGTTCCAACAAGCCTGAGCAATAGCACCAACTGTCTTTTGGATTGTGAAAAGCTAGTAGGCGTAAAGAAAACACACAAATACATGACTTACGTAAATCCAGACTTATAAATAAACCTGAATGTCAGATAACTGCTAAATAGAAGCTCTTGATGGGTAACTCCAAATGAAGTCTGAATTCAAATAACAAACTTCGGTGATAAATGTTGCTCTTTGTCACTCTGATTGAGTCTTTTCTGCAAGAATGCCCTGAATGCTTTATAGACTGTTTAGTATCTTATGCAGTATTGGAGTAATATAAGAAGCCAATTTAGTGCACAGAACTGAATCTCTAGACATAAATGAATGAAAAATTTGCAACTCTGTCTGGCATTATTTCAGGCAAAGCATCTTCACACCGATCTACAAATATGGGGCTGTTTTTCATTTGGGAGTGAAGAGGTTTCTCTGGTGCTTTGCAGCTGTGTAACACAGTCATTCTGTATTCAAGCACTCAGTGCAGGCCAACCTTTGTTCTCACATTGTGAAGAATATGTAACTGCCTGTTCCTCCCCCTTTACTGATGACCTTCAGTGCAGGAAAATCATAACCACACTTGTCTATACTACATGAATGTTGCATACACAAGGATATAGTGGAAACAAAACATTTCATTGCAGTGGCAATGTTGTAGTGATTTAACAGATTACTTAGGGAAAATAAGCAATTTGTCTCTAGTTTTGGAGGCTTCTTTCCTTTTTTTTTTTTTCTTTTAACTAAATAAGCGAACGAATCCCCATACAACCAGTATTTGAGAATCGGCCACATCATTTCAGCAAAACATCACTTTTGGAGGAAATGGCTTTAATTGATGCATTTTAATATTTGTTTTAATTGCAGGTCTTGTCAGAAAAATAAAGGACCAACTCCAGATTCAGTATTACATTGGAGTGCTCACGTTTGGTGTGCTCACAACTCAGGGGGGAAATGGAGCAACTCTTTCTTTTTTTTAAATTCTAAATCGGTAACTCCCATCAGGAAAACCCATTTCCCACATTTTTCTAGCAGTTTCAATAGCACAATTGCAGCAATAATAATTTCAAGGGTAATGTCTTAAGTAGTCATCAGAAGTCAAGTCTTCGACTTCTGATTAGTGAATATTAGGTCCCAGGTAGACACCAAAACAACACTGTTCATCTAAGGAGACTACTGATGATTTGCAGGTCTAATGTTCATGTGTAGGAATAAATTAGATGCTATAGGAAAACTACGAAATCTCGGCTAGCATTAGATATGTTTTTTAAGGTAGAAGATACTAGAATTCATATGACTGTTACTGTAGCCCCTTTCAAGCATTTTAAATGTTGCATACGCACAGTCTGGATAGCAAATGTACACGTCTAATTGTGGATATTCATAATATTGGCATATACAAATTATCAATCTGATACTATACATAAACAATACACACAGTGCCTAAATATTGCCATTAATCACTTCTTATCCCAGATCCAGGAGGATCTAAAGCTGTAAGAAGGAAAGAACTGAAGTCCAGCATTATCCCTGGAGGGGAGCTCAGATACAGACCAAACTACAGCACTTGGTAAGCACAGTTTGCAATTCCCAGGGTCATAGAATTGTTTAGATTGGAAAATATGATCTCAAATCCTAAACCTAATGCTGCCAAGTCCACCACTTAACCATGTCCCTAACTCCCACATTTACATGTCTTAAACAGCTCCAGGAGTGGTGAGATGCAGCTATTTCCTTGGGCAGCCTGTTTCAATACTTGAATAACCCTTTTCACGGAAGACATTTTTCTAAACTACCAGAAAGAAGGCTGTAGTGAAGTGGGCGTCAGTTTCTTTTCCCAAGTAACAAACAACGGGACAAAAGGAGTTGTTTCAGGAGAAATTTACTTTGGATATTAAGAAAAATTTCTTCCCTGAAAGAGTTGTCAAGCATTGAAACAGGCTGCCCAAGGCACTAGTTAAGACACCATCCCTGGAGATATTTAAAAGATTTGTAGACTTAAAAACAACGTAGTGCTTAGGGACATGGTTTAGTGGTGGACTTGTCAGGTTTATGACCGTGCTTGATCTTAAAGGTCTTTTCCAACCTAAATGATTTTATGATCATGGAAACTGCAAATTGCACTGACCAAGTGCAGCAGTGAATATGATCTGCCTGAGATCATAGTGTCAACCAGCTGCCCCTCTGTTGTGGGATAATCAGGGCACATACTTGACCTCCCTCTTACAGCCACTCCACTGATGGGCTTGAGCAAAACTCAAGAGATGTCATGTTTGCTTACAGGGCTTACTATGTAGTTAAGATATGGGCGCTCATTTCCTTTATCTCATTGATTACTTTGTTTGCTAAACCAGCTAAGTATGTAACTACACATTGTAGCAATGCAGCCACTAAACTCAGTTGATAAGAAAAACTAAACCCCTATTATTTTATGTCTTATTTCATATGATGATAGACAAAAGCAGTACTTACCCATTTTACACATGCAATTTCCTGTAAACTCTTCCAAGATTAGACAATTTATTGGCTAAGACATGATGTCAATAAGAGCAAAGTCTAAACCTGTATAGCTATACTTAATTAGGCTACCACTTCTTCTTGACTAGTCAATAATGCAGCAAGTAAAAGAAAAAAAAACAAACATATTTCACAGGTCTCATGTGAAATACATTTACAGTCCTACACCTGACAATCTCCCATAACAAGCATTTGTTGGAAGAATTTTCAAAGAAATGAAAATTAACTAACATGGTGTTTCCCAAAACAGTTTATTAAAAGGTGGTTAAGAGGTGGTTTATTTGGGGCTTGGGGTTTGTTTTGTTTGTTGGCTGGAGCTGTTTGGGGAGATTTCATCTGGTGTGGTTTCTTTTGTTTGGTTTTGGTAGTTTTTTGGTTTGTGAGGTTCTTTTTGGTTGGGTGGGGTTTTGTTGGGTTGGTTTGTTTGTGAGGGTTTTTTGGGGTGTGTTGGGGGTTTTTTTGTGGTGGAAAAGATTTTGTGGGTTTTTTTGCTTTTAAATGTAAATAGTCTCTACATTGTCAACAGCGTATTCCACAGGAGACTGCAGTATCAGCAGACATCACCAAGACACTCTTTTGCATGTCATCACTAGCAGAAGGTAGCAGACCCACCACTTTTACACTTGGTATGATTTCTTTAATGCTGAGGTATCATCTTTTTTTCTGGATGGCCTGTCCACGTATGATTCAGTAACAGAAAAAATTGAAAACAGTATTTTTGTTATTACTTTTGTAGGCATTTATCTCTGTAAAATACACAGTTACAACAGACTTCATCAAATAGATGGATGAGGTCAAAAAACAGATAATCAGACTCAGACAAGAATCGGTCAGTCCAACATCTGTCTTTTCCATTTTCTGCTTGCCTACACAGTTAGGCAGAATCTTTCACCCTTCCAGATGCCCTGAAGCATACGTGGCAATCAGTGTAATTCCAGTATGTCCAGACCATTGGTTTCAATGATAATTTCAAAATAAGACTTCAACTCATCTGCAGTCTCTGAGGATTGCCTCAATAGCTGAAGTGACCCTAGGATTTTCATTAGGAGGTCTTTGTTGTTTCATGTTCCTCCAGCTATCAAGGTAATAGAATACTATTGATTTGCATGCCATAGAAATATTTTGCATGCTAGAGAGGCAGCGTATTGACATGTGTTGTATGCGTTTGTAACAGGCTGCTGTGAGCAAAGGCTTAAGGATGTATATATACTTACAAATACATAAATACAAATACGTAATATATAACAGTTAAGCATTAAACAGAGAAAAGTAAATGGTGAACATTATCATCCTTTCTAGACCAACTTAAGTCTAGGGCACCTTTTCCAAAAAGGAAACAAACAACCAAACAACAAATCCAACACATGCTATTCCATCCCACTACTCCCTTTTTTAAACTGAAAACACTGGGGGAGAGGCCAGGGGGAGGCCATTCCTTTTTTTTTTTTTTCTTTCCTCCAATTTTTTCTCAAAACTCAGGAAGTGCTTTGAAGAACAAAAAATCTTCCATGGATCCTGATTTTTTTAATGGGAAAACCCCTCATAATTCTCAACTATCTCTCTAAAAAGTAACTTCTTTTTTCTTTACCTTAGTATTGATTTTTTTTCTTTACTACTGGGCTACTTGGGCAACGAAAAAAATATATTAGAAGCATAAAGGAGAGCCTTTAGGCTTAACTGGAATCTCAACTGGACAGCGATCTAAAGCAAAGAAACGTAATTTCCCTTATAAAAGGGAAAATATTTTCAGAAAATGGTACTAGTCCTCCATAGCACAGGAGCCTAAAAGGTGTTTGTGGTCCTTGAAATCAATTTTACTGCCCCTCTTTTAATAACCTAGCTCTTCTTTCTCTGCATGTTTTCTTTCCAATACCACACAAACATTACATTTTTGCTCTATTTTCAATCCTATCAAGTAGAATTTTGATTCATAACAAATTAAGAATTGTCTATTTTATTGGTTTTAAATTTTGGACAATATTATAATTAAATGTTTGTATGGAGTATGTCACAATAAAAAAAAAAATCAAAATCAATGCTGTCTCAGTACAAATGTAATGCATTTATGGGAGCAGATACAAGACTTGCAGTTGATGGAATTTGCGCAGATCATGGAGAATGGAGAGGAGAGACACAAAACTGGTGGATTAGTCAGAGCTTCCAACAAACCTATTTTTGAGGTCCTAAATGGAAGGTCACACTCAGGAATAAAAAACTGCTATTTTATTCTTGGGAGCAATTAGTTTGAAAAACAGTAAATGTTATGGTGGATCACAGCTGCACAGGATAATATGGTTATGACCTGAGAAATACCAAGGAATAGGGAGACTGCTACTAAATCACTGTGTCCAATTCTGCTGGCAACATTTCAAAGACATTCAGAAATGGGTTCAAGAGAGAGCCATGAGCATGACAACAAGGCTGAAAAACATCACTACTAATAAAAGATTTATAGAGGTCAATCTATTTATTTTGTCAAAGAGCAGAATAAAGGGCCACTGGATGACAATCTATAGCCCACTACATGGGTGTGTGTGTGTGTGTGTGTAATTTACTATTAGAATTCTTCTCAAAGGTATAACAGAATCTAATGGGACAACAAGAAGACACAAATATATCCAAGTCAGAAATAAAGCACAAATTTATAATGGTGAAGATAATTAAACACTGAAAAAATACACTGAGGATTACGATGTGTTTGCAGGGGTATGAGAAGACATTTTCAGATTAAGACAGATTTTTTTTATTACTACTTTTTAAAATATATTCCAAAGCTCAGCCATTACTGCTGGATTTGTAAGCAGAAATTAATTCAGAGAAGTCTAATGGCCTATTTCATCCTAAGAATTCAGGCTAGACCACAATGTAGCCCCTCTCCATCTCCATTCCCACAACTGAAACAAAAGAAAAAAAAAGCACAAACCCCCTCCCAAAACACAAAAAACCAAAACACACAACCAACAAATCAACCCAGAATAAAAGACAGATAAACTAAAAGGAATTATTTTTTTTATTTTCTTAATCCTGATCTCTGGTGTACTCCACCGCATCCACTTGTGGTTCTCCAATTTTATCGTCATATGTCACTAGGAATTTATTAAGCTGTATAGAAGCTTTTGTATAGAACAGTAATTAATGTTCTTTAAGTCTAGAGAAATATATATTCTGCTAATATTTGGGGGTTTTACTGCTTTAAAGAAATCTCTTTTACTGACATATTTAAAACATGAGTTTCCACGGAAGAGCAGCAGCAGATCACAAAGTCATGATTTTTATCTCATTACTACCTGAATTTCTTTCCGCCTCACTAAGTGATGGTTGCATTAGAAAGATAGAAAAGAAAAATAGGTTATTATTGATATGTCAGGGAAGTAGCAAAAATGTGTCTCAAGCACTTCACAAAGACATTAGGAATCACAGGCATAGCTGAAAAGACCATGAGATGGAATAATTACTTTTGAAGTTCCTGCAAAGACTAAAATACATCAATTAGAATTAAACTGAGCACAAGAATGGGTGGGTTGCACACAAGCAGTTTCCTGACCGAGCAAATCACCGACAAATAAAAAATCCCTAAAAACAAACAAAAAATTAATGCACAGCTGGTTATCTCTTGAGTCTCTTTCATGAAAGAAACACATACTATTTCCTATCATCACACTAAACACTAAGTCCTGCACACATCAATAGCTAGATATGCTTAATTCTTCTTACTTTTGAAATCCTAATGAATTCACATTCAGCTGCACTAACAAAAAAAGTGTAAAAACACTCAAAAGTAACATTAATTTGCCATGATGGAACTCTCTACTTTCAGCACTACTAGTAATTTTGTCTGAAATTACACTACGTTAAATTGTCTCCACCTGTGCATGAAGCATGACTTAATAGAACAGAAATGCCCTCAGGCACCTTGCACAGGAAAAAGGTCTGAATACTCTCGTTACTGAAAAGAGGTATGCTCTCCATCAGCCATTAATATCCAAAACATAGACAGAAAACCACTCCTAATATGTATTGATTTTTATAGACATAACCAGAATATAGAACCAGCAGACACTACAGTGATTAGCTAACACAAAAAGGACGAAGGGAGATTTCCAGCATAGATACTGTTTGAAATAAACCATACAATTCAGCTGATTATCCAACACCAATGCAAAAGTCTCCAGTCGTATGAAGTGACCACAAATTCTAGTAAGTTCTTGAAAATTTAATTTCCCCACCTCATTAAAAATACTCATGCTATTTCTCCTTTAAATATATCGAAGCTCAAACCTTAGTGTGCTNGGTAACTCCTAAACCTACATCACTTAGCCAAGGATTTGCTAGTGCACAAGTACACTGTACTTAGTATTGACACTTCAGGTATGTACTGTTGGTTTACACAGTTGTAAAGTTTAGATAAGAATTGAACACAATTGAAGAGTTGACAGATATTTTATAGTCAGACATACAGGGCTACATTTAGTTAATTAAGAGGAAGGGTTGCTTGACCACGATCATAAGGTAATTTGTCTAATTCCCACAGCATTGTACTTGTTCAGGCAGTTTTAGACTTCAGCATGCTGCTTAATCACATTGCACACAGCAGCAAAGATGGTGTGCTTCAACGGTGTGCTGGTTAGAGGTATGCTTGAGGTGAATTTTACAGTGCCCAGTGATTTGTATACTCATGATAATCCACATTACACTTGCATCAGATTTATGTATAACAGGCGTAAGGTATGCCAGTCTCTGGTTCCCAAAAATATGCTCTTTGCAAGGCTGTAGGCTTCACAGATTCTAACAAGTCTGAGGGATGAAGGACCAAACTTAAAACACAGGCAGAAAAAAACCCCTAAGCACTCAAAGAAACAGAAAAAAAGCCTACATAAGTCTTTGGCCATAATTAAAACTTGTATATCCATAACTTAGCAATACAGTAAACATACCAGCTGGTGAGCAGCACTCTCCACTACTGCTTTGTGTACTAAGAAACTACCACCCTTTCCTCCTAACATAAATATTGCTATTCTCTTTGAACATAATATATGGAAATTCTACTTGGACTTCTCCATTATTAAGGACAGTACACTTACAACTGTTACCTTTTGGTGTTACTAATGGCCAGCTGTGAACCCTCTTTCATCTCCTTTTAAAAATTACTTCCCTTTTAACAATTCAATGAATAACTATCGTTATTGTATGACCTGCTGCATTAGCACCACTTGCAGGGCATGAAATTAGTTTTCCTCTACTTGACACACAATAAACCACAATGTGTACAATGGCAGAGAAGACTAAGACTGAGAGACTCAGATGGAGCTATGCAGTCTGGAAATAGGGCCTATCAAGCTCAGTCAATATGCTGAAAAATGAGGTAATTTCACAAAGGCCAGATAGGAGAGCTATTCTGTGCTAGCAATCAACATTCACATCCACCAACTTCTCTAGGTCCTTGCAATCTATTTGTTGCTTAATAACATCTCCATCCACCACATGCCATATGAATAACCTGTAGTAACCAACACAGACAACTTGTTGCAAAACAAACAATAAGCAAAAGATGTCTTATTTCAACACTACTCGAATTAAAGCATGCTATCATTTTTATCACAAACTATTTGTAATTTTCTTGGCAAATCAATGGGTAATAGGGGTCTTAAAATTATGCCAGGAACAACATAGGTGCTTACACAGCATTTTTCAGTTGTACTTCTCAAATGCATTTTAAGAAGGGGTTTAATTTTAGCACCGAGTTGCCAGTCACAATAGATGCAATTTGCAAGCTGTAATCAATTCTCACTAAGTACTCATTAATGATCTGAAGTAACAGTAGAATTCAAGCTCTAAGTGGCAAGTGTTTGACAACTATGCACAAGGCAGTTTTCCATTGTGCTTCAGCAGAACATTTACTAGGAACTGATAAACTTTGTTTTGTGCCCAAATGCAAAAATGCCCAAACTGATTTTAAGAGAAAACTCCAAGCTTTCAGTACAACTTTAAAGAGACTGAAAGTAATTCTTAGGCTTCACTACTAAGAGGTAAGTTCCGCTTAGGACAGCAAATAACTGTTACTAAATGCTAACAATAAATATGGTTCATCTGGCATATTCATAAAAGTTTGGTACACATTCTTAATAAAAACATTGCAAAAATAAACCATCTCTTATTCAGTTCCCAATTTTTAAAGCTTTATCTGTCATTAACCCAATAAAATAATTTGTCTTTTCTTTTTGTTTTTGTTGTTTTTTAGAAGAAATAATTTCAAAACCTGAATGGATTATACAGGAAATTAAATTTCTTCATTTTAATTTATTTATTTATTTATTTTATTTGTAAATTTAAAATTTCCAAATCATATTTACAAAGTACCCACATATTTTTAATTCTAACTATATTGATAAGAAAGAAACTCAAACAATAACTAAAAAACAACAGTTTTAGAGGCCCTCTGATTATTTAAGGTGAATTAAACCTTTTTTTTTAAATAGCTAACACATAGAATGATATATTGCTTTTCTACCTGTGAATGCCATACTTTCACATTCTACATTTGTATAATTAGACCTCATTAGAGAGTCACCTTTTGGACAGCTTCTCAGAGTAAGATTAAGGTAGACTAAATAAAAAATCTGCATCAAGTTTTTACACATATCACGGAATTTGGAAGGTGAAAATTTGAGTTTTATTTTCAGATAAGATGAGAAAGATGGTTAATGGATATTGTAGAAGAAAAAAATGTTTTCTTCTTTTCCTGAGCAAACACAAGTGCACCAAAGTTTGTTGGTTGATAATCAAACATGAGCAGCCAAATGTGAGTTTCAGTTCTGAAAGCAACACTCAAGCATTTGCTGTCCAGTTTTCATTGTCAAAGTAAATAGCAAATGCTGCAACTGAAAAGAACAGCCAAGAGGCAAATTCAACATCTGGCCTGTGCTGGCCAAAGCAAGTGACTCAGCTACAGTGACAGTGTATAGCAAGAAAAGGATGCAAAATCAAGTAGTTAATATAATTGCTACTCTAGTGCATAAAAATGATGAAGTTAACAAATACAGTCGAAGGAGAGGGTCTTCCGCAGCCTTGACCATATCCATGCTGATTAGCTGGGAAGGATGAATCATCAGTCACAAGGACCAAGTGTGGACTTTTCAGAGTGACCTTGCTTAATGCCTGAAGGAAATGTAAGATTTCTTTCTCCAATACATTCAATTAAAAGTTACGTCAATGACAGATTAATTTAGATTTGAATTCTGTCCAAACTCGAATAACTACAACAGGGAAAGAATATAATAAACGGTACCAGTACAGATTAGGAGGTGATCTGCTAGGGAGCAGCCCTGTGGAGAAGGACCTAGGGGTCCTGGTGAACAAGTTACCCACGGGACAGCAACGTGCCCTTGTGGCCAAGAAGGTCAATGTTATCCTGGGCTACATTAAGAAGAGTGTGCTCAGCAGAGCAAGGGAGGTTCTCCTCCCCCTCTACTCTGCCCTAGTGAGACCCCATATGGAGTATTGCATCCAGTTCTGGACTTCCCAGTTTAAGAGGGACAGGAATCTACTTGAGAGTCCAATAGAGGGCTACAAAGATGATTAAGGGACTGAAGCACTGCCTTATGAGGAAAGGTTGAGAGACCTGGGGCTTTTTAATCTGGAGAGGAGAAGACTGAAAGGGGATTTAATAAATTTATATAAATATATGAGGGCTGGGTGTCAAGAAGGAAGAGACAGTCTCTTCTTCGTTGTGTCCTGTGATAGGACAAGGGGCAATGGATGGAAACTACACCACCAGAAATTCCAACTCAACGTGAGGAAGAACTTCTTTACTGTAAGGGCCACAGAGCAATAGAACAGGCTCCCCAGAGAAGTGGTGGAGTTTCCTTCTTTGGAGACTTTCAAGACCCGCCTGGATGTGTTCCTCTGCAACCTGTGCTAGATTCTACGGTTCTGCTCTGGCAGGGGGGGTTGAACTTGAAGATGTCCAAAGGTCCCTTCCAGTCCCTAACATCCTGTGATCTGTGAACTGAACACATCAGGTCATCTAATGTTGTCCTCTGATGCTGACGAATGTCAACGAAATAACAGAAAACCTTCACTGTTCAACCTCTTCCATGTTTCCTGCTTTAAGAAGACAGTTAATGCTGGATTATATGCATAAGGAGATACAAAAGCCACACAATATAACAGTTTTCTAACGTTTTTTAACTAACTCAGAAAATACTAGTGAGATTATGTAAGTGACAAAAAGTAACTAAACTATAGTGCAGGCCAAAAACCATTTCAAATTCAAAGCAAACTGTAAAATATCTCACTTTTGTTGAAAAAGGAAGTGAAAGTGTCAAACTAAATTTTGTAAACAGCAAATAACCATAAATTAGACTTCTGCATTAAGAACACTAAGTGACTGCAAACCAAGTTGTATCTGCAGATGTAATAGTCAGCATGACTTAGCAGTATTTCAGTATTTCAGGGCAGNCTTGTGGCCAAGAAGGTCAATGTTATCCTGGGCTACATTAAGAAGAGTGTGCTCAGCAGAGCAAGGGAGGTTCTCCTCCCCCTCTACTCTGCCCTAGTGAGACCCCATATGGAGTATTGCATCCAGTTCTGGACTTCCCAGTTTAAGAGGGACAGGAATCTACTTGAGAGTCCAATAGAGGGCTACAAAGATGATTAAGGGACTGAAGCACTGCCTTATGAGGAAAGGTTGAGAGACCTGGGGCTTTTTAATCTGGAGAGGAGAAGACTGAAAGGGGATTTAATAAATTTATATAAATATATGAGGGCTGGGTGTCAAGAAGGAAGAGACAGTCTCTTCTTCGTTGTGTCCTGTGATAGGACAAGGGGCAATGGATGGAAACTACACCACCAGAAATTCCAACTCAACGTGAGGAAGAACTTCTTTACTGTAAGGGCCACAGAGCAATAGAACAGGCTCCCCAGAGAAGTGGTGGAGTTTCCTTCTTTGGAGACTTTCAAGACCCGCCTGGATGTGTTCCTCTGCAACCTGTGCTAGATTCTACGGTTCTGCTCTGGCAGGGGGGGTTGAACTTGAAGATGTCCAAAGGTCCCTTCCAGTCCCTAACATCCTGTGATCTGTGAACTGAACACATCAGGTCATCTAATGTTGTCCTCTGATGCTGACGAATGTCAACGAAATAACAGAAAACCTTCACTGTTCAACCTCTTCCATGTTTCCTGCTTTAAGAAGACAGTTAATGCTGGATTATATGCATAAGGAGATACAAAAGCCACACAATATAACAGTTTTCTAACGTTTTTTAACTAACTCAGAAAATACTAGTGAGATTATGTAAGTGACAAAAAGTAACTAAACTATAGTGCAGGCCAAAAACCATTTCAAATTCAAAGCAAACTGTAAAATATCTCACTTTTGTTGAAAAAGGAAGTGAAAGTGTCAAACTAAATTTTGTAAACAGCAAATAACCATAAATTAGACTTCTGCATTAAGAACACTAAGTGACTGCAAACCAAGTTGTATCTGCAGATGTAATAGTCAGCATGACTTAGCAGTATTTCAGTATTTCAGGGCAGTCTCAAAAGGAGAATTTTTTTTTCTCTTTTATGACAGGATTGTAATGAAATGATACATTCAGAAGTATTACAGAGGTGTAAAATCTTTAAGTACAGGGAAAATACAAAAGAAAATTATTGAATTACCATGTACCTACTACTCATATCATCTGAATTAAATGCTCGCTGTATTGTTGTTCCAGAGCAGTCCAAATTCCTTCCTTCCCCCCCAACCCCGCCCCCCTCCCCCCCCATNTGGCTGCCATTCCGAACTGGAGAGACCTGAGCAGTTTGGCTCTCCCCTGCCACTGCTGAGGCAGCGTCACTTCCACAAATCCCTGTCTTGTGGAAGCCGTGTCTTCTGACTTTGGCGGCTTTACCACCCACCCTGGATATCTGCTGCATGGATCCAGACTATTGGATATTGCTTGCAGCATCAGAAGGCAGCAGAGCCGCAGAGAAATCTGGCAAGGGATCACTGCCAAATACCTCTCTCACCTTTGTGAGTAAAGCCTGCTTGTCCCTTAATTCTCTGTTCAGCCTGATTTATAGTGGGGTAAAGCTCTGTTTATAGTTTAGCCTTTTCCATTTCCTGACTTCCTAAATTTCTAAATTTGTCCATAACATCCTGTTGAAGAATTCCCAATCAAATTAGAACCTGTAAATAAACCTAAACTAGTTTTGTATATAGTTTGGGGGCAGGGCTTTCAGGAAAATAAAATAATTCTGTTTTCATAATTCCTGACTCGGCCACATTAATTCCCTGCTTCCATGACAGCTGCACACACAAGATTATCTGTGCAATGGTATCCAAACATGAGTCTGCAAAAGTGCCAAGCACTCTCAACATGGCAACAAGAACTTGCAGTATTTTGTCCTAAACAGAATCTAATGTAATATGGCTGTAACATTTTTCTCAAGTTTGCAGCAATGTATCAGAAGCTGTTACAATCAGAAAGTGTTAACAAGTCTTTGTAAGGCAGCGCCTTTCCCACAGATTCCTAGAAATGCTGTGAAGCATTTCCATTTTCAATTTTTCACATCATTCTATTAAAAATAATTTAAAAATTTTTAAAACCCACGAAACAATCAGAAAACTCACCAACAACCAAAACAAGCCGACAACAATTTTCTGTGACCCCACGGCAACTCTGAAAAGGTGTCATTAAAAGAATCCCCTCTTACATGTTCACCAGTGTTAATACACATCTGGTTCCAGAATGACCAGTTACATCGCTGGTATTTGTGCTTTTACTGCCTGAATAAAATGACAGTACGTATCTTTCCAAGCTTATAAAGAGCCCCTACATCACACGTACTTGTAATTTAACATTCCTCCATCTTAAAAAAAAGTCTCATTATCAATAACATACAAATATTTTTTTAATTCTCTATCCAGTTTTCTCCGCTTGCTTTTCCTCTGGTACCTGCCTCAATCCTCCTGTAGTTTCACAGTTGATGGTGCAAGAGCATTGCATTCTACATCCATCCCCCACCTTCTGGACTATGTTGCATCCTGGACTATTGTGTCCTAGTCTATATTGTTTCACTTACTTTCCACTACCTGTCTAGTCTCCCTCCACTAAAAGGATACAGACCTCAAAAAAAAAAAAGAGAGAAAGCAAAAAAGCTCTTAAGTGTGACAAATTAACGGTCCAGAAACTGTGCAATTAGCATGTTCTAAAAATAAAACTGATTGATGACTCCAGCCATCTTGGAGATTATTCATTATTGACTGGCAAGGCCATTGTAGGACCTTAAAAACGGGCATCTACAAATTTTCACGAGCACAGTCACAATTCATTCTACTTTAGGGGAAAATAGGGAGAAAACTTGTGGAATATAAACTGTAAATAGATCCATTAAATCTCTCAAGTTTTATTCCATAGTTGTGTCACATTTCAGATGGGTTATTTCCTGGTATACAATAGATTAAGAGATGATGATGCTGACTGTTCCCAAATATAGTTTGCCTGCCTCAGTACAGGAATGTTAAAATAAAGTGCACATCAGAGTTATCTCTACAAGACAACATAAAGTGAAAAGATTTTGCAAGTGCCTGGGAAATCATAGCTGGATACTAGGCTTTGGCATGGCCTAAAAATGAATTTTTAGAACTATTTTTGCATGCTTTTAAAGTTTTTTTACATTAACAAACTATTAACAGATTGTGTTTGTCAACATGATCTGTAAAAAAAAAAAAAAAATTATTTTAGTGCTTCACAGTAAAAGACTGCCTTGTTTGAAATGCTGTTCTCAGCACAAGGCGTTAAGCCAAGATCTGCCCTCAGCCTCCAGAGAATGGCTCAGCAGGAGCTATCTCCCAAAACCGTTTTTATAGAGGACATGCCGACATGCCCACTTTTCCAGACCATGTTTCCTTTTTCATTATTTATAATTATTATTTCTAACTCATTGTAATGAATCTGAAAAGGAAGTTATAGAAAATTAAAGAGTTTTTATATTAATTAACAAAATAATCATATGTTGCAGTTATTTACTTAAATTATTTCAGCCTACAGTGGTTACCGTTAGGAACCTGTGGTAGCTGAGTGCCAATACCACAATATTTGCCATACACTGTGTTAATTCACATACTAAAAAATTCAAAGGCTAAGGATGTCACAGAGACCATAGTAATATTTACTTCACTTGATAATGGTGTCAGCTTCTTTAATCACATTGTTTAGGTTAGAAAGAATCTAAAATACAAAGAAATGGCACAGCAAGAAGTTAGAGAGCTACTGCAACTACACAACAGCACGTGTATGGTAATGAACCGCTACATGAAATGGAATCAGAGGGAAGTTTTCAGTGGTCACAAAGATTTTGAATCAGAGAGCTTTCCAATATATACAGAAATCTGAATCCAGCACCATCAAGGATGGTAAACACTTGAGAAAGGTAATTTATGATCAAAGCCAGCAATACACACAGATCCAACATTATGTTGTGGCCCCCTTTGCAGGCTCAGCATAGCAAAACTGAATGATGAAGTGCTGACATGACAGACCATGTTCTTGAGATGTTACAGCTGGCTCCTTTCCACACTGAGCAGGGAGCAACCGAAACATAAAGCAAAAGCAAGCAGAAATAAAAGCTTCTACATTAACAGAGCTCTGTTCCTTAGAATATGATTTTTTCTGGTCCTTCTAAGATGAGGTAATGACACTTTCGGTCTGACAGGAAAGAAAAATCCAAATAGTAAAAGGATTACCCGGAACTCTAACATAAGATTAAGGCTGCAATATTCACAATTGCAGGATGATTCAATGCTGAAGACAGTAAGAGACGGATGCATTATACTCTACCTTTAAACTCTCTGAAATTTGAATCAGCTAAATACAATGATTAACCCAGCCTATCCTCTAAGTTATGTAAGGAAGCACAAGTGAGAGAAACATCAAGTAAAATATTCTGAGTTCACATTTTCTTTGTGTATCTAGCAAATATGCAGCTATTTCCCTTGACTCTAAAATATAAAGTGAAATCTAATAGCTACTATACAATGCAGAAGTCTAATATTGTTTCATTCTATTTAAATGTTTACATAGTTTCTCAAATCCTGTAGGAAACTACATAGATTTGTCCATCACAAATGTGTCTTCCTATCTTACTCCCTCCTCCACCTCTTGTTTCTACTATTGTTCAAATGGCATCACCAACCTAGAGCTGGCACTTCAAAGAGAAAAAGCATTGATTTGTGAATGGCTTGTAACTACTGGCAAGATCAAATCAACGGTGAGTATGGAACATAACGTCATTTAACACATAAAGGACTCCACAGTGGCACTGATATTCAGGCTTTTCTGTGAGGTCTCACTCAGGACAGGACAAAGGACAAGGAATAACACCTTATTCTGCCACTTCTACATCAGAAAGATCAGGATTTCAGTTTTATATGTTCTATTCATCTAAGCAAAAGAGTTGGCACTCACATTTCTTCCTTGTTACTTATATTTAACTTCTGCTTTCTCTACTAGCACCTTGATACATGTGCGTGGCTATCATTATCTCACTATTTTCAGTAAAGTAAACTGAGAGTTAACAGTTTAAAGAATTTGTCACAAAACAAAGAGCAACCTATCATGCATATAAAAGCATGCAAAATGGAGATGTTAGTGAATTTCATATCCAGATTTTCAGCATTCCATGCTTTTATTCTGTCCTGGCTGTCCCTCTCATTTCAAAGCTTGGTTTCTGTACAGACTGATTCTTTTTTTCCTTTGCCTGAGTCAGAAATGACTCATCACCTAAGCCATGATGAAATGTTCCAATGATAGTACATTGAATCAAATGGAACAAAGCCAAAATCTTGAAGTACTCTTTCCTTGAAGCACCTTCCCATGTATTATCTGTTCCAGATAGACATAAACTGAAGTTACTACACTTTTAAAGCCACAGAGTGAAAACCCACCTGTCCACATTGAATGTTCTAGTTCTACCCCATCAGCTAAAATACTCTTTGCTACACAATGCTGAGATAAGACTTTTATTTATAAAATCAAAAGGAAAATGTTGCCTCAACTGATGTCATGTAAAAAGCTGCCACAAAAAGCAGCTGCAATATAGGATCAGTTACGTGGATATATCCCCTCTACAATTTTTAAACTGAAAATCATACAAGATAAGGACTGCAATAGAAGCCCTAATTCCTTATGTCATCCTAAACATAATACACACTGATAAAGAGTATTTACTAATTTAAAATCAAATCTACTATTTTTAACTAAGAAGAAGCTTGGTTATAAATGGAATTTTCACATAACTTCTATGTATGTTGCACAGCACCATCTTCATAATCCTCAACAGTAGATTTAGCCATCATGCAGACCTGCTTAAACAAGCTGACAAGCAAAGTGGTATTTAAGAGAGTCTATGATGTAAAATGCCTGTCAATGACCATCAGAGAGACTAATCCTCCCTTTTGTAAAAAAATTTTTGGGATCTGAAATTAGAGGAATGTGGGATGTTCTATAGAAGTGCCTAAAATTGTGCATTTTAGTGTGCTTCCACATCAGAGCAGATTCATCATTTCATTTATAAAAGGAATCTTAGTATTTCTTTTCTCAGTTAAGCTGGCACACCCATGTCAAATATCCTAGTGGTAATTCAAAGCTCAGAAACAATTAAAGTCCACTGGCTCACATTTTATGAGACTGACAGTAACCAAATCTCAATCTTCACTAACATCAGGCAGTGATCTAGCATATTCAAAAAAGGAACTGGTGTTACCATTGCAACGAAAAAAAGCTTTCCCATCACAAAAGTCTCTCTGACTACTGCCACTCTTCCTTGCATGAAAATGCCTGAAGAGAAGTCAGACCTAAGGAATGTCAAGTTTGCATTATTCTCCCCTCTGAAGCCAGTTAAGACAGAACAGCATTTATGACTCTCTGCCTACACTTCACACTGTAGATACTAGGAATATTCTGCAGTGTCCTAAACTCTACAGTCACACAGGAAAAAAAAAAACAAGCTTTTTTAGTCACAGTGACACTAATTAATTTTAAATATCTCTCTTGCTCTGAAATAAGAATTTTAGGCTCTGAGCCATTGCCTGTTTGATGGGCTATGAGGCCACGAGATCCAGTTACTGTGGAAATATTTCTGCTCCAATGTACCACAACAAAATACTTAAGATTTTCATTCTGTAATATGAAAAAATGCATTTCATTTGAGGTTTAATAAATACCTTAAAACATAATTGTTGACAAAGCTTTTTAAAAAAGTGAAAGCCCCACCAGACACATTAGAACATTTTTTATTTCTGAACTACAATCAAAGGTTGCCATGTACATGGAGTTACAGGAATGAAGCTGCTCTCTAGGAATAAACTAGCACCATTGGCACATCCAGCATTTTCTGAAAACCTGCAAATATCACCTGGTCATTACTACATAAATACCATTTCTATGCCTAACAACTGTCAGCATCAAACTTTAGGATAATTTGTCTAAGTAGCACATTTCATACATGAGACAACTCAAGAGGAATCCTAGATGATTTGTGTTCTTCAGAGAAAGACAAGTCTAGTAAGTTTTGGTGTACAAGATCATCTTGGAAAACTGAAAAATAAATTAATAAATTCTATTTATCAGCATAGTCATTCATGTATTTATGTCTTACCAAAATGGGGTCATCAAAATCAACAGTCACTTAACAGGGCTCATTTCTTACTCTAAGATATACATGAAAGGCACAAATCCTTTTCTCACCAGCATCTATCATTCAAAAGAAACAGAGCAGTTCCTAAGGTATGTACCACATATTAAGCAAACCTGCCAAGGAGAAAATAGTGCCATTAAGTTCTTGTTCATTGGAAGAAGCTGACACACTTACGAAGACTAACGGTGCTGCAAAGCTGTGGCAAAGCCACAGATACTGCTTGCACTGTTTTTCTTGAACCAAAACAGCTACTATTAGAGACAGGACAAACAGAGCACAGAATGACCAAATACATCATCTTTACACCTGCAATGTTACAAACCAAGTCTTGGAAGCCACAGGAGGTGAGGGTGCAACCAGTTCAGACTAAGGCAAAATACAAATTACTTAAAGAGCACCCTCAAACTTTCCGCACAAATAAAAATTGTAAAAGGAAAAGAAGTCAAAATTATGAGCTCATTGCTGTATTGCTACTTCTTCAGAAACACATTTTAGTCACAATTATTTGTGTACCAGAATGTAAAACAGAGTATTTTAAATCTCATAAGAAATTGTTTTCTTTTAGCATAGACAATCAATCAAAATCCTGTTCTTTAATTGCCCATACCACACTTATAACTGCTGATCAACTTGTTGATTTATTCAGTCATTTGTCATTCAGTATTCAGAAAGAAACAAAGAATTTCCATTTTCAACTAAAAGACTTCAATCCTTCAGCACCAAGTATACCAATTCAAATGCAAGGATTTTATAACTGCATGAGTATCTTATTAGAGTATCAATAAAACTAATACTCAAAAATAATCTCAAAAGTCAGATCATCTGCAGCAGTGAAAGAATTCACAGCTAAATCTTTAGAACAATTATAGTGACTAGATTTCTTATTGCATGTAGTCCTCTTTGTTTTCTTCTTATTTGAACAGAAGCTGGCTCGTTAATTGTCACTATCTTGGAAAATACCACCAAAAAAAAGAAAAAAAAATCTAGTGTACCACAAATCAATGCTATTTGGAAAACTGCTTGCTGTTTAAGGAATGAAATCCAATGCTAAATGTGTATAGTAGTAGACAATGCCCATAGCACATCAGACTTCTACATCACTGTTCTGGCCATCACAACTTAGTAAGTGTTATCAATGGAAATTCAAGAGTTTCCCAGCTACTATTCCTTTTATCTTTTCCTAACATCTCACTAAATCCATCTTCTCAGTGAATTTTGCAATCTTTCCTTTCTTGTCTCAAAAATGTGAAGGAAAAACATTTTTGCACATATTAGACAATTACTTTTAAAAAATCTCTTCAGAATTCATATAGTAAAATAATTTGTGAGTTTGTTCCCTTCCTCGTTGCATGCACATAACACACAATACAAGTTTACTTTAGTCACCAGTGCTTATACTTCGCATGATTTACAAAGTCTTGGGATTTCAGCCTGCTCTGAATGCAAAATCCAGAGACTAAGCACTGTTCTCAAGATGAAGCTAACATATTTACACTAGACATAAAGACCCCCATGTTTTCATGCAGGACTCCTGGAACAACTCAGTATCTGTTTAGTTTGTCAGGTTTCACAGAAATGGGAAGACAATAGAAGATATGTTTACCAATACTGGGTTTTCTGTTTCTTTTTTTCTTAATTGAATCAGATCACATTCCATCACTGGCTCCAGCAGTATGCCCACACTGGGAAGTGACCTATTCCTTCACTGTCACATTTCCAGAGAGACCCTGAACCATAGAGTTATAGATGGCACAGGTCTGGCACCAAGCAGAAATCACTGATGATCTTAAAGGCAATGAGAAGCTTTTGAAGCATTTACACGTTTCCAGAGTTAATCTGATTACCAGATTTAGCATTAAGAAAAAGTTTTTCTTCTAGCTCAAACTGCCAAGGCTTATGAAGAAACTGCAAGAAAGAAAGGAGCATGGCATGTGACACACAATTATGAGCGCTTCGCTGGGGACATAGTAACTTAACTTCCAAGTCATTGTGGTACTTCAAGACAATGGAAAGTCCTACTGTCTTGGTAGGGCATCATGGATTGAGTTGAACCTGATGCTGTTACTCATACCATGCTGCAGTCATGTTGGCTTCAAAAACGAAAAGTGCTAACTGGAGCAAAGTATTATGGAGTTTGAAGTTCAGACTGCAACACGAGAGGCTTCCTGTCCCACCTGCTGCTTCTGGGTTGTAGGTTCTTGGGTGCTGGCTTTTTTCTGCAGGCATGGCAGTGGAATGAGCAGGAGTCAGGTAGCTGCTGGTTTTGGTTTTGTTTTATGTTGCTGGTTTTTACTCCTCTGTGTATTTCACTGTGTTTTTTCTGCAAATAGGCTAAGATATGGTAATCATGCATTGTATTACTAGATTAATTAGATTAGCTAAGGTAATAATGCATCATGCTTATGATCTCTCATAAGATATCTCTTACCTCCTTGAGATAAAGTGATAAGCTGTGTGTGTTACACTTTTGTGTTGGGGGAACAGGCAGATTAGCCCTTGCACCTAAACCATTACATAGTGCAATTCAGGATATAGTAGGACTTACGATCCTGGGTTTACTTCTGCCTTCTAGCCATAGCAGGTGCCTTTACAGACCTTTTGTACTTAATGTCCACTGCAGAATTGCAGGTGATGATATAGGCTGGATTCAGCAATTCAAGTGATTTCTTCTGTGTTTGTACTGTCGTGTTTCTAAATAGACTTGTATAAACAAAAAGAGTTACTGATAAAAAAAATACAGTGCGGCTCAACTGTACCATAGCAGGAATTGTATGTGAGGTTTCTCTCTTGTGTTACACAGCAGATCAAGTCAAGATCAACTCCCATACTCTTAGGAATTCCCTAACACATGCAAAAGTGCAGACTTGTTCTGAAAGTTTCCTGTAAGAAAAAATGGTTTCTGTTATTTGATTGGTTTCCACTCATTGTGTAGCTATTTTAAAAAGGGGGAAAAGGAAAAGACGATCAGTCTTAGAAGCATATCTTGAAATGTACTTCACACAAAAACTCTGTAACTGGAATTTAGCTCACACTTCAAGTTATGATGAACTTGCCAAGAAAATACTCCACCTTGTTTCGTTCTGTCTCTACTACATATGGTGCAGTAACAAAGTTTTAAGAAATAGTAGGAATACGTAAGTGAAGGCAAGAGAGATGACTCATTCCCAGTGACCATATATCTCTGAAGAGTTGAGTCAAAAAAAGGGGGACATGGGGGAGGAAGGAGGGGCTGCCTGTAATCTGACTAACATCACAGTGACTCACTAATCCACTTAACTCCCATAAGGATTTATGGCAATACACTCCAGCACATGAATACAAGCAAATAAGTAAGTTAAGCAGCCCAGAGAGTTCCTTCCCAATCAGATTAATAGCAGTCATATAAGAAAATGTTTCAGCACATTGTATGGCCTGAAATATATGTATTTTAATCTAATTTTAAAAGAATACTTAGCAATCTCCTAGGAAATACGCAATCAGAAGGACAGATACTAAGATTACACAAGCTGCAGGTAAAGGAGATAAATGGAATAATAATAATAAAAAAAGTTCTATAATTAAAAAAAAAAAAAAAAAAAAAAAAAAAAAATTTTTAAATAACAAAAGGTCAGGGGTTAGAGGG
>WBNM01027971.1:18486-28710 GCA_013399055.1 Ramphastos sulfuratus | reverse complement strand
TTCATGGGTATGGTGATTTTTTTTTTTCTTTTTTTTATATATATAATAATAATTTTTTTTTTTTTTTTTTTTACCTTGGCATGGAATGAGTCACTGCACCCTCCCCGCAGCACGAAGACAAATGTGCTTACTGCTCCTTAACATATGGTACAGCCTAAAAAAGAATTATCTTGTAGGAGTGTATCTATATGGATCACTTATCACACAGTTCCCAATAGAAGATTTAGGAGATATCACTGCTTTTTCTTTCTCAGTCTGCTCATGTTCAGCATTTTTCTGCCTCCTGCTTTTCAACATGCTCATGATTCCTCAAGAGAAGAGAGCCCACTCCCATTACAACTAACCTTTAATCTATTGCTCAGCAAACTTGGATTTGCTTTACTGCCAGGGACTAGTCATGTCAGATGCAAAAAATAAATGGAAAAGTTATCATCCTTTCTGCATTAATCATTTCTGTGTGACATTATGTCACAATTTTTTGACTCTGAAGAGAGCAACCTGTAATCACACAAAAAAGACAGAATATCAAATTTACAAATTTCTATGTTGCTCTCAAAGAGATGTTATAATGTTTTATCCCAAAGCAATATTTTCAGACTACAAGGTTCTTCTTCCTTCTTCTCTTCAGAGAGACTCATGTGCTGAAAACAAAGGGTCATTGCTTCATAGTACCCACTTTGAGGACTTCAGTATGTTTTAACCATTTGCATAAAGTATCTACTTAGAATAGTCTATATTGGAAACTCTTTATAAAACTCAAGAGGCAGATACCCTGAGTTGAAGAAACACCTGACTATTCTTGGCTATAGAACATTTCTATGCAGGTAGAGTTGGCTCCTCTGATGTTTCTGTGCATCGACTAAAACAGATTTAAGGCTTGGTAGAACAATGGCTAGCTACTGTGAGTGCCCACAGTAGAGTTTACTAAGGCATGACAAAAACAGATCCAGCTGGGAAATCTGACTGAAACACAAAGCTCTTACTTAAGCAAAAGTAGCAAGTTTGCTCATGGCGTGTGTCAGAAGTGCACATTTCAAGGATGGGAGGAAGGAAATTTTACCATGGGTGCAGGATGACTCAGATAAAGATTAACTGGAAATGTACAGAGCAGTAAAAGATGATACAGCAAACATGCAGCTAATCAGCTGGTTTCATCTTGTTTTAAATCAGAGTGGCCTTTTGGTACTGAGATTTGTTCACCCAGCCGCATGCACGCTATGCCTTAACACTTCATTCAGTAAGTATCAGAATAAGTGTTTTAAGGTTGTTCTTATGCTCACTAAGCTTGGCCAGACCTGCACCACTGCAGTAAATCTGTGATTATTTCTTAAAACTGATATTGCAACCTCTCGGCACAGGCCTGTCAATAGCACACGCAGAAGCAGCAAAGAGGAAGACTCTGATCAAAGGCTCTGGTGACCACTAACCATCCTAGCAAACAACTGACCCAAAAAGACAGATCTAGACCAAACCTAGACTAACAAGACTGACAGCACAGAAGGCAGGCTGAAAGGCAGAGAGACATGTCTTCAGTGTTCCAAATATCCTTGGACACAACTGTACCAAGGGGATGGCTATCAAAGAGCATCTCTACAGTCAAGCGAAACATAAGTATGTATTTTCCTATTTTTCTTTTTCAGTTTCAGCCCAGTTCAAAGTACTCTAGCACCCTCTTCTCAGTTTATTCACAAGTACAAATGTCTCTTGCTGAGATAAATTGCATTGAAAAGATTCTAGAGGATAATAGGGACTTAATGGATCAGAGCTTAAATGCTTACCCAGGGAATAAACAGTGGCAGAGAAAGATGTTGATCCTGGCATGTGGTTTCTTCGCCTGTGGGTATTGTTTAAGGCTTGGCAGGATCTTTCCTATCAGGGTTCTAGACTAGAAATGATCAGTACCCGTTGTTTATATCAACCTTACCTTTAGGACTGTAAGGGGAGGGTTGGTTAGTAGACTAACACTGACAGAAAGCTTGACAACCTTCTACCACATAATTTAATCTTTGTTGCCAAGGAGGATAAGGTTGTGTAATATCTATTTTTGGTATGGCCTCAGAAGATCCGTTCAAGCGTACGACTTCTGTGACATAATTGTCAGTTAAATTAATAAATATTTGCACTCACAAAAGTTAAGCCAGTTGAAATCTTAACCAATACAATTGCACCATTAGTGTGCACAAGATGTTCAGTTTTGTTGAACCTGCTGACTTTACCAGGAGATTTTGACTGACTGTTTTTATATTCCTGGCTTGGTAGGAGGCTGGTTCCCAAGTATTAAGGGCAGTATGGGTATTCATGACCATCTAGTCTGACTTTCTGGAGAGCAGAGCCCAACACGGGCTGAGGATTTATCCAGGGATTCTTACACTGAGCTCTAGTACAGTGGTTTACTGGACATATAGTCATAAGGATTTCTTAGGGAACAGCAAGTTGGTGACTCCACCTCCTTCTACTTGTTAATAACATGAGGTTAAAATGTTGCAGTTTATTTCCACTTTGAATGTACAGGTCTTCGGCCTGAGAAATATAGAGTGGTTTACACATCTGCATATAAAGACCAACAAGCAAACACTTGATTTTGAGCCAGACTGGAGACAACAAAGTCAGGCTATTTGAAACTGTTGTGGATTATCAAAGTTGTGGATTTTGCTTTTGGAACAGTCAAAGAGTGGTACGGGTTTCTATAATTAGCTGTNAGGGAGGGCAGGGAACTCCCAAACCATCACCAAACCATCACATTAGCAGAAGAGGGCAGGCATTGAGGAGATTTGGAATATAGAGAATAATGTCATAGGTGATGGATGATCCATTATTGCCCAACATAACTAGCTAAATAGTCAATAACTCCTCATAAAATCATTGAGGGATAGGCTTGAGACAGCTGGTCACAGGCAATCTGCCTAAAGCCACAGTAAACATGAAGACAAGTTAATATGTGGGAAAAGACGTAGGACAAGTGGTTGAAATCGAAGATGCTGAAAAGACCTCACAGGAAAAAAAAAAAAAAAAAAAAANAAAAAAAAAAAAAAGAAAGACTATAACATTTCATGTGTAAAACAGAAAACAAAAACAAAAACAACCAAAAAAACAAACAAAAAAAAAAGTAGTCCTGGATATTTAAAGCCACCTCTGGAGCATCCAGAGAGAGAGCATTTGTTTTGTATCCAGCCACTTGCACTTGAAATGGGCCTGTGACTGTGAGTTGTTTTTATGTGTTACCGTCACAAATAAAAGAGTAATAGAAAAAAAATCAAAACATTTAGTATTTTTTTTCTTAAGTTGATGGGACCATATGAAGAGAGAAGAATGCAAAACCTGTGTCCTTTCAGCTTCATATGTTACCTACAGTTTCTACAGTGTTAATCAGTTCTAAAATGATCACTCTGTGGAGGAAGTCAGTGCCATTCAGCCAAAGGGTTTTGTACAGGAGATGTTTAATGCTTTCATAACTAGTCGTTTTCAAAACTTCTGTTGTGCAGATGTAATAAAGATGATCTTTATCCTTCATTGTTCTCCGGTCAAAATCAACACCAGTTCTGTGACCTATTGACAGTGGCACATGATGCCCATGGAGGATGTGCCATAGCTGCCAATGTAAGTTGCATTTCACTCTCCTTAGGGCCATAACTCACTTAAAGCTTCAGCATTTGAGAATGATGGAACATCTCTGTAAAAGAGAAATTAATAAATCCTTCCAAGCCAATAAAAAATTGCCAGCTCTCTAGGAGTTTCTTCACAAGTCAGGCTACAGTTTTCAGATAAACATGTACATATAACATACGAGGGGATAAAACAGATCACTGGCAATGAATCAAAGAAAAAAAATGAGGCTAGCTAGTCTACTTTCTGTAGTCTGTTCACTGTTATTCACTTTGCAGAAGAAAATGTCAGACAAGCAGACATCACTTATTGTCCACAGTATCTTCTTCTCTGGCAGTCATTTCATTTGCAGTTGTGCTGGGAAGTGCATTCTGAGGCACACAACTTATCCCAGAAGCAGCTGTATAATAACATCACGAACCAGCCTTCAAAAGGACTGCCTGTGGGAGTAGTGTCTCTGTCACATCATTCAAAGATGTATCTCCTGATTTTAGCCATCAGATGTTTTTATTTCTGATAGCCTTGTAGAACAAATTGATGTATCAGAGAGAGATGGACTATGTTTAGGCTAGTGCATCATCTACATATGGCTCAGCCATTAAAAGCTCCACCTTCCAGGCTGGCCAGAGCTCAAAATCTACCACTGCAGAGAGATTCTTGTCCACATCCTGGTGACATGGAGGGAGTAACCCTGATGCCTGGGCATGTGTTGGGTGCAGCTCACACACCAATGTGAGACGTGAGCCCCAGGGAAAGGAAGAGTGCTTGTCACTGTGCTCTAACCCCGCACTGCAGCTGGTGGCAGGACAAAGGCCAGCCCTTCTTGAGCTGCGTCTGTACTCACTGTCTAAACTATATACTGGAGCTAGGTGATACTGACACCTCTTCTGGGGAGCCAGGCAGTCTGTTCCTGTGACTATCAGCTACACTAAAATTTTTTGTAAATAGAAGGCAATTAAGATTGCCAAAATGCTAACGGTAGGGACTCAGCTACACAATGTAAAATTCTGCTTTGAACTTTAATAGAGCTCATTTGGACTCATAGCAGAAAAGTCCCCCACAGTTTAAAAAAAAAAAAAAAAAAAAAAAGTAGTTTTATTTATATGTTTTATTTTTAGTAAGTGTTCACAAGTTCAAGAAAAAAATTATCCTTTTCATCTCTCAGTTTTTAAAAGCATAACCAGGGAAGCTTGTTTTTACTGCTTCTTTTTCCCTGTAAACCTTTAAAATTTAAATAGAATTGAGTATTTTACATATTTTTTGTACAAGTTGCACAATTTCACTTTTCATTTTGCAGGAAAAAGATCTACAATTTTCTGAGTTGCTCTACCTGTAGATATTTACGATTAACAACATCCTAATTAAGAAAAGCTTGAACATAGAATCATGGAATCACAGAATGTCAGGGGTTGGAAGGACCTCAAAAGCTCATCCAGTCCAACTCCTGTGCCAGAGCAGGATGACCTAGACCAGATCACACTGGAACGCATCCAGACAGTTCTTGAATATCTCCAGAGAGGGAGACTCCACAACTCCCCTGGGCAGCCTGTTCCAGGGTTCTGTCACCCTCACAGGGAAAAAATTCCTCCTCATGTTTAAATGAAATTTCCTATGCCTCAGCTTCCACCCCTTGCCACTTGTCCTGTAGTTGTGCATCACTGAGCAGAGCCTGGCTCCATCCTCCTGGCATTCACCCTTTACATATTTATAAACATTGATGAGGTCACCTCTCAGTCTCCTCTTTTCCAAGCTAAAGACCCCCAGCTCTCCTCGTAGGAGAGATGTTCCATTCCCTTCATCATCTTTGTGGCTCTGCGTTGGACACTCTCAAGGAGTTCTATGTCTTTCTTGAACTGGGGCACCCAGAACTGGACTCCGTACTCTAGATGTGGCCTCACCAGGACAGAGTAGAGGTGGAGGAGAGCCTCTCTCAACCTACTAACCACACCCCTTCTAATACACCCCAAAATGGCATTGGCCATCCTGGCCACAGGAGCACATTGCTGGCTCATGGTCAACCTCCCATTAACTAGGACCCCCAGATCGTTTTCTCCTTCACTGCCTTCCAAGAGATCAGTCATCAGCCTATACTGATCCCTGGGGTTGTTCTTTCCTATGTTGTAGTATTGTGTCCAGTTCTGGGTCCACCAACTCAAGAAGGACAGGGAGCTCCTTGAGAGAGTCCAGCACAGAGCCACAAAAATGATTAAGAAAGTTGAACATCTTCCTTATGAGGAGAGCTTGAGGGAGCTGGGGCTTGTTAGCTTGGAGAGGAGGAGACTAAGGGGTGACCTCATCGATGTTTATAAATATGTAAGGGGTGAGTGCTAAGAGGATGGAGCCAGCCTCTTCTCGGTGATGCCCAGCAACAGCACAAGAGGCAATGGGTGGAAGCTGAGGCATAGGAGGTTCCATGTGAACCTGAGGAAGAATTTTTTCCCTGTGAGGGTGACAGAGCACTGGAACAGGCTGCCCATGGAGGTTGTGGAGTCTCCCTCTCTGGAGATATTCAAGAACCGTCTGGATGCATTCCAGCATGATCTGGTTTAGGTGATCCTTCTCTGGCAGGGGGGCTGGATCAGATGATCTTTTGAGGTCCCTTCCAGTCCCTGACATTCTATGATTCCATTTCTTTGAATAGTCAATCTCTGTAAAGTTTTGTTGCTTATGCAAAGCTGACCGAACAGCAGTGACATTTCCATGGCTTCTGAGGATGCAAAATAGGGCTGGAACTCATAGAAAAGGCTGTCTGCTTCCATTCCTAGCCTGCTCTATAGCAGAAGCAAGCACCTCAGGTTGCCCTTGTGCCAGAGTAATTTAAAAAAAAGAAAATAATTTCAGAGAATTATGTTGGGGTTTTTTTTTTGTTTGTTTGTTTGTTTTATCTCTGAGTCCTCATTGCAGGTTACCTCCACCTGTGATTATTTCAAATGTAGTTGCTGTTACGTATATGATAGATGCATGTATTGGGAACACCCTGTGTTGACTGATTAAACTGTCCAGTGCACATCTACCTGTCCTCAGTAAAATTATGGTTGGCAGAAGAAGTATCTCAAAATTGTGGGGTGAAAAGAGAAAGCAGATGGATAAGCCAGCCAGTCAAATCATAAAACATAATTCCAAATGATTTATCCAAGAGAAACAATTTTAAAAAACTTCAACACAGGAGAGCCAAAAAGTCATAACTCTCATACCTACATTAGCTAGCAAAAAGTCTTGCAGCCCCTGTAATTGTACTAGTTAGTAAAAAAAAACCAAACAAAAAAACAAACAAAAAACAACATAAAAAAACAAACAAAAAAAACCCCACAAACAAACAACAAAACAAAACAAAAACCTCTAGCTTGGAGATTGTGAAGAGAAAATAAAGCTGAAGAAATCTCAGTCTGGTCGTGGATTAAATCAGAAGTGGAAGAAATAGGAGGCAGTCCTGACAAGTGGTCCATTGTGACTTGGCTCTACTCATGTCTTGATTTGTTGAAAAATCCACAGAGGAACAAAACAAAAAGAAATAAAGATTTTATTAAGCTAAAGTACATGTAGTTTGTATTTGGGGATGGAAAGGGGGAAGGAAAGATAATTATTTTTCTCTGAATTGATCCCTCTGCCTTCTTGTACCTTTTTCTAAGTGTTCAGATACTTCATATTTGTCTTCCATCTTCATTCCTCGGTCTTCAGCTAAATGTTGTGCAGCTTTCTGTATTTTTGAACTGTCATTAAAGCAACATGTAAGAGACAGCACTGTAATAACCAGCAATGTGTGTCACACATAATGTGTGTCACTTGGTAAGCTGTGCTGTCACTCCAAGGCAAAAAGAGAAAACATCACACACTCAAAACTGAGAAAAATATCTGAAAATATAAGATGAGCTTATTGTTTCACCTAAGTGCAAACTTTAATGGGGATGACACAGCTGGGATGAGACCAGTCTGATATCTGTTGCTAGCCTTGGACAGTAACGTGGTGGCTCCCAGAACATGAACTGCAGCTGGAGGTTTTTGGCTCCTGTAGCTGTGGCTGTGTAAGGTAGAGCTGTTTGGTCCCTGTCTGGCAGAGAGATTCATTATTCAAACCAAATCAACTCCTCCCCTGAGGGATGCTGTGTAAAGTGTAGAAGTATTTTGCACTAGTTGGATGTCTTTCAGACCATGTGTTCAAAGCTCTCACAGGCACTAATAATAGATGCATCTAGAAGAATCCTGGTATTCTGCTGGCAAAGCTGTTTTAAATGAAACACATTTAGTATTAAAAGAAAGGTTTCTTCTAGTGGCACTTTTCTTTTTTCTTGTTAGGAATATTAAAATGAAATCTATAGCTGTAAGAAGTCATAACACTCTTCCTCTCCCTGGTGCCTGTGAGGGGTGCTCTGCTTCTAGCCGCTGGGCTCCTTCCTCACATTCTTCTCTCCCAGCCCCCACCAGATAGCTGCCCCTTCTTCTTGTAAACCCTGATTGTCTTCAGCCCACTGCAGGGGCTGAAAAAGGGACAATGTGTGGTAAAGGAAGACCTCCATTTCAAGGGGAAAGAGAGACCAAAATGAGCTTAGAGAGTTTTACTTTAGCTCTCCAAGGGGTATGATGTATGGTCAGCATGAGACTGTCATTCACAAATCTATAACATCCACAGACAGATTGATAGCAACATTCCCACATTTCCAAATGAAATACTTTTTAAGTTTTCTTTGCATAAGCAAACAAAGCAACTCCTGTGGAGAATTTTCAGACTGATTCTTGACAGAAACAGATGTTGCAATATTGGAATTTCCCATGGGACAGATATCCCAGGGTCTGTTCCATTTTAAACAGGGTTAGAAAACAAAACTGAGTTGATATACCGTTTGCTTCTTCATAGCCATTGCAGAGACAGGTGGTTGGATGGTGTGTTAAACAGATGTTACACATTTCTGTAATGACTGTCAGACCAGCTAGTGGGCATCCTTTTTTTTTTTTTTTTTTTTTTTCCCCTTAAGTTACTTGGTAAATAATTTTTTTAAATCTCCTTGTTCAGTTGAAGAGGGACAGGGATCTGCTGGAGAAGGTCCAGCGGAGGGCTACAAGGATGATGAGGGGACTGGAGCACTGCCTGATGAGGAGAGGCTGAGGGACCTGGGGCTTTTGTGTCTGGAGAAGAGAAGACTGAGAGGAGATTTAATACATTTTTCTAAATATCTTAGGCCTGGGAGTCAGGAGAGGGGAGGCAGGCTCTGCTCACTTGCTCCCTGGGATAGAACAAGGAGCAATGGATAGAAGCTGCAGCACAGGAGGTTCCACCTCAACAAAAGGGGAACTTCTTTACTGGAAGGGTCCCAGAACACTGGAACGGGCTCCCCAGAGAGGTTGTGGAGTCTCCTTCTCTGGAGACTTTCAAGGCCTGTCTGGATGTGTTTCCGTGTGACCTGAGCTAGATTGTCTGGTCCTGCTCTGGCAGGGAGGTTGGACTCAATGATCTCTTTGGGTGCCTTCCAACCCATGACATCCTGTGATCCTGTAAGGAACAATCAACTACTTTGTGGTTTTCTCCCATTATACGTCAGATTAAGGTTTGCTTTGGGTAAACTGAGGCACTAGCTTCAAAATTTCCCCAAGATAATATCTCTTGTTTACAGACTGGTAAACATGTCCTGATTTGAAAAGCAGCCTGCCGCTGCTCTGAGTATACACCTGCCCATCATCAACAAGCTTAACCAGAGTCAAGCAGAAGAGAGGAAGATCACAAAAGACAGGCAAGTACTTGCAGGTTATATTCTCAGGGACTTTCTCTAAGTAGGAAGAAGGGCTCTGCCTCTATGGCTTTTTGTGGACTCCCTTCGCTACTCTGAAAACACAGAACAAATGTTACAATTCCATATTGAAGCAACAATAACCTTAGCACTACATAGTGGGTCAGGGACTACATAATCAGGCCAAGGAGCTCCTTTCTTGCCTGCTTCTCTGTGCTGCTCCTTGTTTTCTTTGGGATTTTTCAAGAAAGTCCAGACAGTTCTGATTTCATTCACCTGATGCTACATCTAGTTCAGCACATCAGTGATCCCATTTGCCTACAGTACAGCTAACAACAGGAATAAGATTTATATACTGACAAATTAAACCTAATGAGAAGGGAATTTTTAAAAAATGTATTGATTTGGAAATGCAAAGCCAAATTAAAAAAGCTTTAGACTAGACAAAATGTTTTCTTTAAAGGTATTAATATGAAGGTTAATTTTTTTTTTCCTCCCCTGGAGTGAAGCTGTATCATTATTTTCAACTCACAAGATAAATGAATGAACTAAATTCTCCAGGTTTTTGTCAGTGTGGTGCTCCTATGAGTATCCCACCTCTACCCTCCAAAGTGCTACTCCTTTTACTCTACTTGAATAACCTGCATGTTCATAAATGCCACTGAATGTGGTTGTAAATACCTGTGCTGCCACACAATGAAATACAAAGAAACTTGTAGGAGAAACCCAAATGGAAGCTGCTTAAGAACAAGTAAAAGTCTTTACTCTAAAAAAACACTCCAGCTCTGGTGTAATTAAACCACAGACAACATAATTATCTACCATGAGAGAGCCTGGATGAGGAAAGCAAAGACAAAAAGTGAAACAACAGTATTATGTTTTAATGGGGGGGGGGGGGGGG
>WBNM01027971.1:0-17082 GCA_013399055.1 Ramphastos sulfuratus | reverse complement strand
AAAAAAAAAAAAGGGAAAAAAAAAAGGTTTTGGGTTGACCAAACAACTCTTTCATTTGTTTTCTTGTCAAAATTAAGCAAATTATGAGGTAATAAATATATTACAAAATCTAAACCTAGGCGAATTCAAAGTGGTGTAAGGGGAAGGGGAGTCAGGACAGATGGTCAAATTCAGTACAAATTCACACCTAGTGATGGCTGTCTCAAACTGTTCATCTCTGCAAAGAACTAATCTGTAAACCAGGAGCAGCTGAACACAAGGGGGTTATGGTATAGCTTTACCTTGCTGTCCAAAGGGAATTTTCAGCCACCCTAAAGCATGGCTGTAGCCTCTAGTAGATGAGTTCTCTCTCACTCAAGGATGTCAGGCTACCATTGCACCCCTCTCTGTTGCTGTAATTTTGCTTGTAATCTACAGTGTCCTCTGCCAAGAGCTGAAGCCAATTCCCATTTCCTTTCTGGGCAGCAGCACTTCATGGTGTCCTTGTCAAATGCTCTGGGACCTAATGCAACCATGCTGTGGCTCTGAGAGCTCAGCAGGGTTGTGGCAATAGAGCAGCTAAACCTGCTGGCTGGCCTGCTTTTTCTCCTGTATGAAAATAAGAACATTTCATTTTAAGCATAGAAATTTCTCTGTGGCATTATAGTTTCAAGGTTTCCTCGGTTGCAGTACTAGCCTGCTATCCCCAGCTAGGAGTGGAATCCCTTTGTGCTTGGCCCTATTATGGATTATTTTACAGATTACAGAGTACATATCTGTACAATCCTCATATTAATTGTAAAACAAGACACATTGGGGGGAAAAGGATGATGTAACAAAGAAATAACTCATATTATGTTTTCAAAGACATCCATTGCCTCACAGTTTCTTTCTTTACTATTAAAAATACATTTGTTCCGTGCCCTTTTAAGAACAAAGAAAGGATAAGTGACATCTTTGTAGTACAAGCCTTCTCCAAAAATCTGAAACACCAAGAATTTACATGGAGTATGACTCTGATTTATGCCTCAAGTTTTAAGTTGCTCAGCTTCTCTGAAATCCTCCTTTTTTTCATCCTTCCCTGACCAGAGAATTTACACAGACTACTCACCACCACCATCTCAATTAAAGCATCAAAATAGATTGATATATGAAAATAAATATTTTTTGCTTGATCTGAGTGCATGTATTTTGCTTAGATAACCTGCCTACTATAGACAAATCAAAAAATATCCAGGCTTGTAAGAGCTAAAGCTAATGAACATTTTACAATATAATTCATTCTTGTCTGTCTTCCCCCTCCCCTCCACCCCTTCTTTTTCTTTTCTTTTCCCCTAGTGCTGTGTCTTATTCAGTTCCATACTTTTCAAATGATGATTCTCAAGTCATTTCTCTAAGGAAACAAGCTGTCTTGCTGTCTCATTGCTATCATGTGTCAGGGTTAACCACTGCAATCATTGTACAACAATGTGCAGTTTTTCTGAAAACAGCCTGAGCATGTAAGGAGAAATCCTGGTATGAAAGAAAGAGAATATAATAGGTAAATTAGGACAAGCGGTTAGATTGTGGGCAGTGAAATAAGCCACTAGGTTTTGGCTGTATTTGTAACTTCGAGGTATTCTCCCCCTGCCATATTCCTTGCCCTGTCTCCTGTTTTTCATAGATCAAACAGTCCTACATTAAAAAAAAAAAAAATAAACATAATTTCTTGCACAACCCCCAAAACAAAGCCTGCAGTCAAAACACCATCAATCGCAACTGCAGAGACAAGGAGTATTAGGAACCTGCTACAGGAGGAGGATGAGATGCCCTCCTCCGAGTAACTCCTAACAAAAATTTAAAACCAAAACCAGCTTCAGAATGGCTAAAAAGGTCTCCTGTGACTTCAGAAGGAAGCTGTACAGGCTAAGGAGTCAGATGGCTGGGGAGGCAGGAGCTGCCAATGCACCCTGTTTCAGCTACCCACAGCCCAGAGGCTGTGCGTGAGCAAGTGGGAGCTAAGTTAAGCAGAAGGATCTCAAGCTGGAAAGGCAAATTTTAGGAACTCAATATGTGTAAGGAACACCATATGCTTTTAAGCCTTTATTTTTTATTTATATCTTTCTTGCAAAACACCTATGGATAAAAATAAATCACCCTCTTCTCCAAGTAGGTAGCTTTCAGCCACTACTTTTACTATGGGGTCACTACTCTTGAAGCAGATTTTGTAGTAGTCTGGAAGCTGTCTGGATCACTTGTATTCCAGCTAAGAAGGAGAGTGATGTGAGAGGAGGGAAAAAGTTCTTAGATACAGATTTTGAAAGGCTAGGAGTAGTTGCTACACTCTGTGATCACTGACACTTTTTTTCCATGTCTCCTTAAAGGATCTAGATGTCAATAGCTGTGACCCAAAATGAGGAGGGGATTATAACAGATCTCTGACATGACCTGGAGCTTAATAGATCAGTGCTGGAGAGACAAGGAATATTGAGAACCAGCTATATGCACCACTTGAAGAAGTGATAATAAACAACACATGGAATATCTTGGATGCTTAAAAGTACATTACACATACAAACTATGGAGGAAATCAAGCCTCATTGTTTCCACTATTCCTTTCATGAGATGACATGCCTCTGTTGTATAGGTACATGCTTACATTGAAGCTCTAATCTAAATCTGATAATGTTGAAGATGCCTTTAGAACCTATATTTTACACTGGTAACAACACACACACATACACACACACACAAGAAAAAAACAAACCAACAAACAAACCACCCCCCCCCAAAAAAATTTATTAGAAATATTATGAAAGCTAAGTCAGGACTACTTCTACATGTGATTCCATAGCAACGTAGCTTCTTCTGCTGGCTTACTGAATTATCTTGAGCAAACTACTAACCATCCTTCTTCCTCCATCTACCTCACCAGAAAATAATGATAATCACTAACACAAATTCTTTAGGCTGAACCAAAGACCATCAGAGTCAGAAGGGGGCTACCTCTTTCTGAGTTTGAGTCAAGACTTCAGTCAAGTATTTGGTTAGTTGATATTTTTAGCTATCAGTGCTAACTATTACTACTTTGCATGACTACAAACATGACATGGGAGTAGTCAGCAAGTGGCAACAGCTTCCTTTACACAAAGCAGCACATGAGCTATCCTAGATCTGAAATAGGAAAGATAGCTGTAATGGTGCAGCTGTGTGCTGGGTTCTTAATCCTCAGAAATGGTATGAATCTGAATATGCTGCAACTTTTAATTTAGAGATCAAATTGTTGTGTCACCTGAAGCTTATCAGAGTTTTATTTCAGTAGCTCATTTTGGCGCTGGGTGTTTAGCTCATTATTGCAATGATGGTTGGAGACAGCTCCTGGCATTTGGGTTACAAGCAGCTGAGACAGGGGATGTGGCAGATGTTATGGCTAAGCATTTGCTCATCCCAAATTCCCCTCAAATGGAAATGCTGAGCCTTTGATAAGCTAAATAAATAATTAGCAGCAAAGATAAAACGGGTGTACTGCTTGTCTTATGCTGAAAATTTATTCTGATTTCCTTTCCACCCTATGAAACACCCCTGGCTGTGGCAGGGTTGCCTCCCAGCAGCACAACAGGAGCTGAGCTGAGAATCAGGTTCTTTGCCTTTGTATTCAGCTCCTGAAGCTGAGCTCGAGGGTAAAGCTGTAACATACAACTTCTTCACACAACTCATTAAATGGTATTTGACAGTTTTTAAACTCTGAAGGAAATTAAAATGCCTCCAAGTTGACAAAAGGTGACATTCTGCCCTTATCTTCTTGCCCTTCTCTGTTCAGCTGGGGCACTGAAGCATGGGCAGCAGTAACAAAAGTGCCCCCTCACATGTCCTCGCATACACCTCATATACTCACATGCAGAGAAAAGTGGCCATTTTGTATTTTGCTTTTTTGTGGCAGTTACCAAGCAAGATGTCCTGAGTTCTGCTGAAATAGAGGCAGTTTTCTTCCTAGTAGCTGGTTCACTGCTATGTTTTGGATTTAGCATGAGGCTATCATTGACCACATGCTGACGGTTCAGTTGTTGCTAAGTAGTGCTTATCCTAAGTTAAGGATTATTCAGTTTCCCAAGCCCTGCCAGTGAGGAGTTGCACAAGGAGCTGCAAGGGAGCATGCCATCCCTGGAGGTGTTCAAGAGAAGATTGGATGGGGGACTTATTGCCATGGTCTAGTTGATTGAATAGGGCTGGGTGATAGGTTGGAGGTCTCTTCTAACCTGCTTGATTCTGTGATTCTGTGGTTCTGTGATTCTATGATCAGGACAGCTGAACTGAATTAGCCAAAGATATTCTATGGTATTTCATGCCATAGTATGTCATGCTCAGTGTATAAACTGGAGGTAATTAACCGAAGGGGGTTGATCATCGCTCAAACATTGGTCAGCAGGTGGTGGGCAATTACATTGTGCATAACTTGTCTTTTCTTGGAGCTTATTTCTCTCTCTGTTGCATTTCTTTCCATTACATTATTGTTATTGTGTTTTCTATTATCATTGCTATTAGTTTAGTTTAGTTTAGTTTAGTTCTGAAACTGTTTTTATCTCAATCCACAAGTTTTACTTTTACTTCCTCCTCAATTCTTCTCTCCTGGATGGGACAGAGTGAGTGACCCATAAGGTGCTTAGCTACTGGATGGGGTTAAACCACAACACAAAAAAAATATTGGTCCGGGTAGTTTTCACATGGTCTGCCGCTGCTCATCACAAACTACACTGGCTCTGACCAATGGAATTCTCATCAGTGTCTGTACAATTACCAGGTGAATGATTGCTTGCCACAACAATCTAGGATTACATTAGTGACAATACTAAGATGTTCATCTACATTTATTTAATTCTTGTTCAGCTTCATATTTTTATTTTATTTATATTTATTTCATATTTTATATTTCTCTTTTCAACTTCATTGCCTGGGAACACATGCAATTTTTTCTAATTTTCACTACATCTTCTTTCTTATTTGTTAGATTTCTTGTATTGCCAAGGGAGGGAGGGGGGAAAAAAAGCAAACACAAGCAAGCAAACAAAAAAACAACCCTAAATCTTGAAAACAACCCAGAACCTTGTCCCTGTGAAGTGGCTTCTTCGTTATGTCTCGTGCCTTTCAGTAAGCCTGCACTTGTCGAAGTCCAGTAAAAGTCATTGCACACTACTGCTGCAAATTACTCTCAAATAACCTGAAATACCAAATGTGAGTGCCAAATATTCCTGTGTTCTGCTCGTATAAATTTTGCTTCTTTTGAATATGACTTCACACTTTTCTTCTTATAAAGCTGCTGTCTCAACCTGTCAAACGTGAATTATTCGTATGTGATGACTATTGTCTTCATGTGATATCCTTTCTCCTAATCTCATTTCATTCAATGTGTCATTATATCAATGCTTTGACCAAATCAAGGTTTGTATCCTGAATGCAAGCAATTCAACTGAAATAGCTCAGCTCATATGTAAAGGTTGAGGAGGGCTTCTTGCACCAGATGTGAGCTATGGAGGAAGATCATTACCTAATGAGTCTGGAGATGGGTGGAAGTGAAAAAAGGTAGAAGAGCAGTGAGTATTTACCTGCAACTATTCATTTACCACAAACACAAGGGAGGATGTTCAGGCCTTTCAGAATAAATTAATGTTTATAAATATGTAAAGGATGAGTGCCAGGAGGATGGAACCAGGCTTTGGTCAGTGATGCCCAATGACAGGATAAGGGGCAATGGGTAGAATATGTGGCATAGGAAGTTTAAACATAAGGAGGAATTTTCTTCCCTGTGAGGGTGACAGAACACTGGAACAGACTGCCCAGGGTAGTCGTGGAGTCTCCCTCTCTGGAGATATTCAAAGCCCACTTGGATGTGACCCTGTGTGATCTGCTCTAGGACATCCTGTTCTGGCAGGGGGGTTGGACTGGATGAGCTTTCGAGGTCCCTTCCAGGCCCTGACATTCTGTGATTCTGTAAGCCTCTGACTTTTCTAAACTTACCAGAACTATGTATTTCTTACTTTCCTCAGAGAAAACAACATAATCATGCTTTACTATAGCATCAGACTGCTGAGATTATTTGCCCTAACAGCAACAGAGCAGGGCTCCCTCTGTTTTCAGTTTTTAGCTGGTAGACCTTCATGCAGTAGTCTTTTGTTGCAAGAACCACTAGCAATCTAGGCAGTGTCATGCTTTCTGATGCACGACATGGTATTAAATATGGTACTGATATTTGAAAGAACAACCTTACAGAGCTTAGATATTTCTAAAGTTTGCAGTATCTTAGTCATAAAACATTTTCTGATTGCCATGTAATTGACTGGAAGTGTGGATGGTCATATTTATCACACTATACTGTGAGATGTTCAAACTCAGTTAATTGTTTCCTGCCTAGGCTAAAGTATCCATAAGGGCAAACCTGAAGTTATCTTTTGCTCATAAAATGGGGTTACACTATCACCTTATTGCCAAACTGCAGCTAATATTTAACTGAGAGGTGACAGGATAGCAGCAGTTGGTTGAGTGATGTCTGTTCAGAAGGTCTTTAAAGCACTTGCAGTAAAAGCAGCTGTGTAAATGTAAATCACTATTATATTGTTCTAGTAATCAAATCCAAGACACCATTGTTTAAATAGATCGGAGAACTAGAGCCATTTATTTATATTTTAATGTTCAGACTGTCTGCTATATAAAATATATATGGAAAAAATAAGCTTTCAGAAATATGCAAAATACCTTCCTTTATTTTTTTTCCCTTCACCAGTGCTGAATTTATAAGCTAGAGGGCCTATAGTGCTACAGTAATTCTTAATTTGTGTAGTTGTTTTTAACATCACTCCTAGTGTGAAATACCACAAAATAAACCAGACATGAATTTCTCCTAAATCTAATAGCAGTGTCCCATTTCAGATGCACATTTTTTAAGTGGCTGCATCATTGCTTTAATGCAAAACACAGCCAGCAGGCTCAGCATGACCTAGGAAGTTCTACCAAACACTGGCAGATCTATTCATCTTTTGAAATAGAGGTGAATTTATGTTACACCAATGCCTGATAGACAAAATTCAGCTTTGGTCCCACATCATGTAGGGTGCTCTATACATAAAAAAGGACACAATCTCTATCCCCAGATCCCTTACTTGAATTAAAATGTTGCAGTTACATAATGCTCCATCTTAATCATTCATGACTATTCCTGTTGCTACAGACCACAGAACGACTTCAAAGCAGCAATCTCCCTGTTCATTTATGTGGGATCTTGATTCCACAATATTTTTTAATATGTTTATCCCTGTGAGGCTAGGCAGTGCTGTCACCCTAGGTTACATACGAGAAACTGAGACCCAAAGATGTTATTTTCTAAATTGTTACATATCAGTTTAATCCCTTATACAAAATGAATGAAGTATGCCAGCGCTTAAATTGCACTGATCATAAGTCCGATACTCTTATATGTCTAAAACACTCTTGAAAGGAGAATCTAAACTGATAAAAAGATACTATTAACTTTCTTAAGAGAAGGTAGTGTGCTGGTTTGAGGCTACTTGGAATATCTTAATAAGACAAATTAGATCATTGTCTATGAAAAGAAAGTAATAGTGACGTCTATATTGCCCATTTGTTCTGCTGAGACATATGAAAACAAGAAACCATAACAAAGATAGTCTCTGCCTGGCTGTTGCTTACTTCACTATCTCTGCCTGAACCTGTGTAACTCCAGCTAATCATTTTCCTTCTAACCTCTTGCAGACCTTTCACATTTTCATCCTCTGCATATAAGAGATCCTGAGGGAGGGAGTGGAAAGGTGTGGAAAGAAGGTGAGAGGTTGATTTGGGAGTCCTTTTTGGGCAGTCTAGCCTCTTGGGAAGGGGGTTTGTATTTCTGTATTAACTTTAACTTGTATATTACTGTATATAGTTGTAAATATCTGTATATATCATATATCTATTTTGCTTGTAAATTGTGCCAAGCTGTAAAATATAGCTTCCTTAACTTCCAGCCGTCTGAGTTAGCCTGGTGAATTCCTAGTTGTGTGTTGGGAGGGAGGGAAACTCTCAAACCCGCACAGGTAGTATTTCTATATTAGAGAAGGTCTCCTAGGTTTTGGTCCTTTAAGCCTGAGTTTAAGGTCAGATATTGCATTGTAGACCTGGAGTTTTCCATTTCTTTTTCTGTTGGACTTTGGTTTCTTTTTCTGCATGTTTTTCCTTCAGATAAGAAGGGATTTTTACTTGCGATTTTTGCAATAAACTTCTGGTCTTGCTAAAAGTAATGGGTACCAGACACATTTAGTGTCATTGGTGTGTGCATCATCTTGACAGCTGGATTACCAAAACCCGTGCAAGGACAAGTAAGAGAGATAGAAAAAGCTCTTTGGGAACACACATGCATCAGCAAAGCAATGTTCACCTCTATGTGACACACAGCTCCAGCACATTCATGTGCTGCAACTTACCTTTATTAAGACGAGCACAGGCGAAGACAGAGAATACTGAGATACTACTAAGATTTAAACGAATGCTCCATTAAAGGGGGAATGTTTCCTTCTTCCAATGATGTAGAAAAAACAACATATCATGTCACCTCTGAGTAGCCATTGTTAGGGGCAATCATTGTCTTTGCGAATTGACATTAACCAAGCTGCTCCGTTGAGACATTTGCACAAGTTATTGTTCCCTTCCCTCCAAGTTGTTATTTTAGCTCTGGGAAGCCATGTGGAACACAGTGTTGATCCAGGATTGTGCTAATTAGATCAGTATCAGAAACATGCATCTCGAATCCACTGAAAGAGATAAAAACCTGCTGCTGACTTCAGTAATGGCCCTGACAGGGCAAATCGAAGTGAAAGTCAGATGGGCGAAACAGACAAACACTGCTCCTCCTGCTGAATCCTCATTACAATGGCACTGGTGTATCCAGAGTGTATTCTGACACTGTTTCAACTCAGTGAAACCAGATGGCCCATCAAACTATCCCTGTCACTATCTCCCACACCTCTGAATTTTCACAGAGACACTACACCCTATTATATTCCCCTTTACACCATCTGTAGCTTCTGCTAGTGGAAGATCACAGATGGGATGGAAATGGGAATGGGACTGGTGTTCTAGGTAATGATCAGGAGAGATGTTCTTATCAACAGGGAGAGGAGAACTTCCACTTTAAGTCTTTCACTGTGAAGTCTACAACGTTCATGAAAAAAATCTTACAAGAGAATGCAGAAAAGCTTGTGTCTTTTGTGCATATGTTTCTTACTAACTATCATGGCTGTGACCTAAAGGATCTGCCTTACATGAGTTATTTTGTGAGGCCAGTGAGTGACAAGAGGCAGTAAGTTCTGTGAAGGTGGGGTGGTGCCTGTCCCGTGGCGTTTCCTCTGCTCTGGCTCAGGACAAAGGGCACATGATCATGCAGAAAGGTCATGCCACAGTAATGACAGCGAGGGGAGTAAGCCAATCCCTGAGATCCCCCACACCCGTTTTGAGAACCTTCCAGAGAAACATAGTGCACATGCCAGCAAACTGCCTTAGCAGGGAGGACCTCAACGGACAGGACTATAAAAAGGGGCAAAGTTAACCAAGACAAGTTGGCACCCCACCATATTCAGACCTTGGATTGTAGATTACACTGCATGACACTGGAGCCTTAACCGGTAATATTTCTCTCTTTTTTGTTACTTCTGTCCTTGGTGATGGATAAACATAGTGCACATGGCCAAGGATCTCAGAACCCAATGTGGCCCCATCTCCAAGCCTAGGGTTTGAGGTTCAGGTCACATCACTACTTAGGCAGGATTCCTTCAAGTTGAGCACAGCCAGTGTGCCTCATTCCTTGCACACAGACCTATCTTAAAGTACATTAAGTGAATATCATTTTATTGGCTAAGCAGTATCACATCCCATTTAGCACATACAAAACATTTTATAGAGCAGAGCACTGTAGAAGTCTTTTTCCCTTAGGTTTTCCTACATGCTCATGGCAGTGATATGCATCTGACCAATTAAAATGAAACAGCTTTAGTTAATTAACTCTAAGGGACTGAGTGGCTCTCTGACTGAAAGTAGTAAGAGCTAGTTTTCATATTGAGTGCCACTGATTAACTCTCAGAAGCTGGACAATTCACTTTATCATTCTATGTTTTATTTTTCTCAGATGCAAAATGCAGAGAAAGAAAAATTACTTTCTTTGGTGAAGCGCTTTTGAGAGCTGTGAGTGAAAAGAGTGATGCATTTCCCAGTGGGAGATCTATGGAAATGGTAATGTCCTCGCTTCACTTCCAGAAAACTGAGCCACAACTAAATAAGATCACAGATCACAGGACCAGAGAATCTAGCGCAGGTCGCACAAGAACACATCCAGACAGGGCTGAAAAGTCTCCAGAGAAAGAGACTCCACAACCTCTCTGGGGAGCCTGTTCCAGTGCTCTGTCACCCTTGCAGTCAATAAGTTTTTCCTCATGTTGAATACCAGAATCACTGAATCAAATAAAGTAACAAATGGCCAAAACCTCTCTGAGAGGCAGCAGTAGGGACAGGACAAGAATTTAGGGTTGTCCTCCAGATCAGCCTGGTAAGATGGCATCTCTGTAATTTCTGTCTACAGCATGTGATTCTCAGCCCTCCAGCTACAAAATTGCATGACTTGACTTCTTCACTGTTTGTTTTATTTACTCTAGCCATCTTCTTCCTCAGCAAATCAAGACATCAGACCGATTCTAATACCTGACAACTTCTGCAAACTTCTCTTTGCAGTTGCAGTGATATTGCTGTTCACTTGGTCAAATGTACTATACAATGTCATATGACTATGCACATTCTCCAGAGTGGTTTTTTCAGACTCCACTGGGCACATGATCTTAAATACTGCTGAGGTTTTGCCCAAAGCTTTGCCTCAAGAAAACCTGACACTAGTGCACTTTCTTTCATTCTATTCCTAATACTCTCTCATTATGTAGTTTTATCCTGTCCTTTCATTCTACGTAATTCCACAAAGTTGTAAGTCCCAAAACTAACATGCTAGTTCTACTGTGCATTAGCCAGAGCAAGGCAAATAATTTTTGCTTGCTAATTGCTCTTATTAATTTCAATATGTGTTCTGTAAAGGAGGAAGGCAAATGCATGGAACTAAATTTCTTCAGATAATTGTAGCATTTGAATAAATATCCTTTTTAAAAATGCTTTTTTAGACTTGCTGATCAATATTTCTTATTTTGGCAAAGAGTGAGTAAGTCTGGAGCAGCTAAATAAGTCACCTTACTATATCTTTTCTACAACTAATTTAGATAAAAGTCTCTTTACCACAAAATTTTTGTCCCTGTCAACTAAACATTCAGTTCTGGAAAAAAAAAAAAAAACAAAAAACTTTAATATAGATTCATTGTAGGAGAAAGGTGAATGAAAGACATCACATTCACAGCTACTATGTCTTGTTTTAACATTGGGTAAATATGCTATGCTAAAATCCTCAGATTCTGATTTCTTTTGGTAGCACACGTAATGCCAGAGAGATTTCACCTCAAGGCATCTGATATTGCTATCTTTGCAATAAAAAGGTAGGAAAGAGTTGTTTTTTGAGGGTTTCACATCACTAGCATGAATATGCTGTCTATCATTCTTCCAAGACAGAAAAAAAAAAAAATTAGTAATGCTCTTCCCTGTACTCTTTCTCCCCATTTTTAATCCCTAAATTCTACTGCTTCTCCATTACAAGAGCAAGTATGGCTTTACATCCTTAGAAGCTGGAGGAGTCATAGAACTGAAAGAGCATAAAGAACATTCATGACTTGGTTTCGAAATTATCTCTATCACTTCTTGCATTTAATATGGTATAAAACATTAAGTGTTCCAAAGTTGTCAGCCATTGCAGTTGCATAAAACGAATGTTAGTGAAGTAAGAAATGAGCTCCTTCATATAGGTGAAAAGTCTCTTGTTAGCAACCCCAAATCTTGAATAGCAGGATAATTAGAGTCTGTGTTATGGGTAGATAGCACAAACTTCCTCCCACATGGTTTTCTCTCTCAGCAGTATGTTTCAATCCCACCTACAGGAGGTGGAAAGGGAAACTTCTGACTTCTAGTCTGTCAAGTATTTCCTTCCTTGTTGAGACTAACAAGGAGGCTACCAATGGTGATACATTTTTTTTATTAAATTGAAAATTTTACTAAAGCCAGTTGTTGTTAGAGAATTAATACTGAAGAAATTTGTAATGTATGACTTAAACAGAAAAGCAGTGAGCAGACTGACAGATAAACTGGCAGACACAATGCATATTGTGTCTGCTACCAGGGGCAGTGCTAACTCAGTTCTAAGCCAAATCAGCCACCAAAGAATACAACACTTGATATCCTGCTTTCCACCACCTGCCATCATTAGAAGACCAAGTAGCTATTGCATTTACCTGTAGATCAGGACTTCATCATCTGAGCAATTATACTGCAGCTGATACATTTTTACCCGAGGGGCCGACTTGCTCACTGTCCACTTGACCAAAGCTGAGGTAGTGGTCACATCTGACACCAAGACAGCCCTTTCTGGTGGGCCTTTCGTTTCCCCACGATTAGACTTGCTGGAGCTGGTGATGTCTGAAAGCCTGGATTTCGGTGGGGCTGCTCGTCCTGTGCCGTTGCTGAGGTGGGGGAGCTGAACAATTGAGAGCTCAATCGTTGCGGTGGATTCTCCAGCAGCATTGGCTGCTATGCATGTGAAAGTCCCATAATCCTTGGAAGTGGTGATGTGGATATCTAAGGTACCATTGTCATAGACAGCTGTCCTTGAAGAGTTCCCAATGAGCCGATCGTCAGGGGCCACCCAATGAATGATGGGGGTGGGATCCCCGATGGCTTTGCACTTCAGCGTGGCGGTTTGCCCTTCTAAAACCAACAACTTGTGAGTGTGTTGCGTAATAAGAGGAGGCTCACAAACAAATTCTTCCTCCCGTACATACCAGAAGTATCTTCCCTTTAGACCTGGAGGAGAAGCACAAGTTTCCATGTCGTCATCTCTGTCAAGTCGCCTTAACCACAGTAGTTCACAGTTGCAGTGCAGTGGGTTGCCCCCAAAGCTGAGAGACAAAGGTGGAGAAAATGGGGTAACAGCTAACGGGATTACTTGAGATCTGGCAAATATAGGGTCAGGGGGCAGTTTCTGAAGTCTGTTGGATGTTAGATCCAATCTGGCCAATTTCTGAAGATCTGCAAATGTCCCCTCTGTAATATAATCTATCAGGTTATGATCTAAACTGAGCTGGTGCAAGTTTATCATCTTCCTTATAGATTCCCAAGGAATGCTTCGGAGATTATTGTAGGAAAGATCTAAGTCTTCCAGTGTCAGCAAAAAATCCTCAAAGGCTTCATCAGAGATGCTGCTTAGCTGGTTGTTATTTAAAATCAAATGCTGAAGGTTAATTAAGCCTCTCAAAATATCCTCTCCAATGTCAGGCAGCCTGTTGCTGTCCAGATGTAAAGAACGAAGGCTCTCCAAGTCAGTGAAAGAGTAAGGCTGTATGTAACTGATGGTGTTTCTGGACAAAGTAAGGTCAACAAGTCCAGACATGTTGGCAAAATCCTGTCGGCTGATATTAATAATAAAGTTGCCTCCAAGTCGAAGTTCAACAGTCCTTCGATCTATGTCTAGCGGTACAAACAGGAGACCCTTGGAAGGACACAGAGTTCCCAGTGACTCAGACAGGTTCTGACAGACACAATATTTGGGACAAGCATTGACCACGGCAACCATTCCAAACACCAGGATGCTGAAGAGCAATTTTTCCATGGTAAATCAAGCTACAGTACCTGTAAGAAATGAAAAGAGTTACAAGGAACATCAGTAGCAGGTTTGATATAGCTGTCTTATTTTTGACCTGACATCTACCTTCAAAGAGACTTAGCAGTGCCTCCTTTCAGGATTCACAGAATCACAGAAACATCCAGGTGGGAAAAGACCCTCAGGATCACCAAGTCCAACCTATAACCTTACTCTACAAGATTCATCTTCAACCATATCCCTAAGCACCCCATCCAAATGACCCTTAAACACATCCAGGGTGGGTGACTCAGCCATAGAATCATAGAATCATGGAATCAACCAGGCTGGAAAAAACTTCCAAGATCATCCAGTCCAACCTATCACCCAGGCCTATCCAATCAACTAGACCATGACACTAAGTACCTCATCCAGTCTTTTCTTGAACACCTCCAAGGTCAGTGACTCAACCACCTCCTTGGGCAGCTCATTCCAGTGCCTGACCACTCTCTCCATGAAAACCTTTTTCCTAATATCTAATCTAAACCTACCCAGTCTCATCTTGAGGCCATTTCCCCTTGTTCTGTCAAACCTAAGGTGTGATCAGCACTCTGAGATGGTAAGGTTAAGCGTTATAGCAAGATGTTTCTCTGCGTAATGTTTTTCTTTCTTAATGAAACCAAACAAACAAACGAAAGAGTGGAATTGAATGGGATAGGAATTGTTAGTCCTTATGCCTGGTAACAGGTCTTGTGACAGCTGAAGTGTTACAGTTAAAGTTTTGTAATTTTTATTGGGTAGCTGGTAGAGGACAAATCCTGTCTTCAGATTGCATGGCTTACTGAAAACCTTGAAAGATTTCATTTGGAATACTGCCTACTTCTTTGAGGGTAGAAGCTGTCTTATAGTAATTACATGCTGCTGCATAATAATGTGGAATTAGACTTAAGGTTGAAAGAGCTGATTTTATGGATAAAAATAGCTGAATATTTACCCTTCAGTAATGTAGTTAGTAATGACCATGTAATTATCTGGCCAGTCCTGATACAAGTCACTTCAGTTGCCCACCCATAATAAAATTCATGACAGGCAGTACAGGAAGCAGAAATCACTTGCTTAATCATCACCTGCATTCACTCTGTGCTCAGCCAACCTGTGGGAATGCTGATGCTATCTAGCTCCAAAGAGAAGCAATGCGTGGGGCATCTCTGCTACCTTAGGCCCTGGGCAAGGTTTTTGACTACCTCATCATCTCATACAGAAAACCCTTCTGTTGTAGTGATGGCAAAGCTCACACCTGCACCCACAATCGTCCCTTGAATCCTGTTCATTTCTCTTTGAAGAATAAAAGAAAGGTATTTACAGGGTGACTCACGGGGTCAGTTTTGGCTGGGATAAGTTGCAGGCCTGCTTCATTTTCAGGAATATCTTACATAGGTTTGCTGACGCGCTTGCCACATGTGGAGGACAGAGGTGAACCTGTTTACTTTCTGCCTCTCCCTCACCCTTACTTTATCAAGAGGTCTGAGAAACGGACAGATCATTAATTTCTAGCCCTCATTTTCCCTCCGAAGAAAGGGGCGAATTGACAAAGAGCTGTATTTTTGTAATGAGTCTCCCAGGCTTTTTTTTTGCTCTAGTCTCCAAGACCTTCCCTTAGGGCAGTAGCTACAGGCACAATTCAAGCTATATTTTCCAATGTGGGCATTTTGCCTCTATTTAACCAACATCACCCCACCATATAACCTTCTGTCACTTTTTGGCACTTATGTCATGATTGATCCTGAAACACAGTGAGAGATGAAACACTCTCATTCTTCATCAATTGCCTCTGCAGTGTCTAAGCAGTGGATGGCAGACAGTCGCTTGTGCCTAAACTGGTTCCCTTCCCACTGTACATACTATGGGACAGTACGCAGCTAATTAACATCATAAGGCTGCTCAACTTTAGCAAACATATGACAGGGGAAACTCATTTCACAAAAAAAAAAGGTCACATTGTAATTATGTATGCTTCATCACACAGCTGAAATGACAGTTATGCAGATGTTTTATAATAATGAAAATAAATTATAAAAGTCAATTATTAATCCCCCAGTAACACACACCAAACATAAACCAAAACCTATCACACCAGCACATTTTAAAAAACTCTTTAAATGGGTCTTGCTCCATCTCCATGAAAGGAATGAAAACAAGGGCCCTATGTTTGGGGATCTGCCCAAAAGGTGGCTGATTCCTCTCCTGGCCAGTGTGGTTTGATTTTTCCTTTACAGAATATGTGAGATGACACAGAAAGAAGAAGTTGTAGAAATGCGAGATATTATGAGTGCTGAGCTATGTCTAGCATGTTTTTTATGGCAGGATTTTCTGCACAGTGTGTCGTTAGCCATTATGTACTGCTACTACTATTTCATAGGAGAGGCTGAAGCATCTGTGCTTGCTGAACTCTGCAAACAACATGAAAGGAAGATACTTTTATAAAGAATGATGCAAAAGAAGAGTAATCTTACCTTCAATAGTAAAGAAAAAGCTACTGAATAAAATGTTTGGAGATTAGCAAGTATGTTATTCATGTAAATCTGTGGCATACTTAGCAAAGAGCTATAAATATCCCTTACTTTATTATCAATTGGTAGTTTACTAAGAGGCAATTGGCTTTTGGAATCTTAATTATAATTGTGTTCTGCAACTTCAATTTAGTGTATTACCCTAACAGCTGAAATGGTAAACAAAAAGCAGTTTAAAAAGGGGAGAAATAGATACAGTTAATTAGTAATAAGCCCTTTCACAGCTTTTCTCTCATCTACATTCCCACCCTCTGAATATCCATTCAGAAATGTGAATGCACACTTACAAGAGCACTGTCTCCTTTAAATGTCCCAATTCTCTAACCACATTTTTTTTCTGGATGCTTTGGGGAGACAGTTGACTCTAGGCATCTGAGTGAAAAGTGATTGTTTAAAAAAAAAAAAAAAAAAACCCAAACAAAAAAAACCCCCAGAAGTTAATTACAGAAAATGAGGACTGTAATACCAAGAGAAGGCTGTGAAGCAGGAGGTCTAAATGGCGAAGTAAACCCCAATGGGGAAACTGTCTGTGAAGAACTTTAAAGCACATCATCTGCTTGTGTGCGTTTGCATGTGTGCATGAAAAAGACACAGAGAGTGCAATATTTGCTTTTATCAGCAGGAGGACAAATCGGTAAGAGCCATATTAGAATGGAAACACCATGGCTGCTGTCATTCCAGTTGTTGACTGAATTGGAAAGTATTAATAAATTTTTAAAAATAATATTAATTTAATAAAATTAATATAGCATTAAGAATAATATAATTAATATATAATATAATTAATAATAAATTAATATA
>WBNM01027969.1:84349-118596 GCA_013399055.1 Ramphastos sulfuratus | reverse complement strand
CCATTCTATGATTCTATGAGGTAACAGTACAGGACCTTCATCTTAAGGTCTGTGTCCTGTAAGAGCCATCACAAAGCAATGAGAATTTCTACACCAGGTTTTAGTGTTTCTTGCTACAGTAAATGTTGTATATTTTTCTCAGACATACATTCTATCACACTAAGTTCTTAATTTTTTTTTTTTTTTTTTTTGCTTCTGTAACAGTATTCTCTGTTTCATTTTATATTAATTCTAATTTTATGGGAAGTGAGAGGGAGGGAAGGAGAAAGGTTGGCTTGTGCTATCTATTCCCTCCTATACCATGCTTATATAAGCAAGTATCTGTCTAAGGCCTCCTAGTTTTAAACTGAGGAAGTCTGCAGTGCTTTCAGATGACCTCAGAGGCACCTAAAAACCTGGACAGGTGTAAAACACCTAAAAATTTGAATAGCTTGTTCCAGTTCCTTATGTTTCCTGTTGCCCATTACTGAAAATAAACAGAAATGAAGCAATTACCAAGGCAAATTAACATTACTGAGATGTCTGACTCTTTTTACAGGAAGTACCTGATAAGAACAAAACCAATGGACTGTATTTTAGAGATGGGAAATGTCGGATTGACTATATCCTGGTGTATAGAAAATCCAATCCACAGACAGAAAAGAGGGAAGTATTTGAGAGAAATATCAGAGCAGAAGGACTTCAAATGGAAAAAGAGGTAAGAGAACTTCCTTGAAAAACTGTTCAACATTTAAAGCTGTGCAGAATCTGAGGGTATGTTTTTTTCGTTTACTCTGAAAACCCTTTAGTCTGTTGTAGTACTGGAAAATGCTTTTAAGAGTGCCTAAATATAGGCTCTTTATTGGTGGAGCAGTTGGAAAGTGTAGCCTAAAGGAAAACCAGACATGTGGACTGAAGACCATAACAGGCCATTATAGTCATCCTTCTCAACAACATCCACAGCCTTGTCTTCACCCACTGAGTCATCTTGTAGAAGGAGAACAGGTCCTTCAAACAGGACCTCTCCTTCATGAACCTATGTGTGTTAAACAACACTTGTGTTAATATGGATTGCCATGCTGCCACTGATGGAAATGCTGAAACAATTTCAGCTTACAGGCTTTGGTCATTTATGTAGGTACTGTACATTATCTCCTTTTCTTTCACGGAATCCCTCCTACTGTGTACCTGAAAGGCACACTTCTTTGGAGAACACTGGGGAGGGAAACATGGAAGCTGCTTCTCTCCAGAATAATGAAAATGTTTCCCTTCTTTGAGTGTTTTTGAATGAACATGGGTACTGGTGGATATAAGTCTATAAAAACATTATCAGCCAATTACCATCAAGTATTTATTCAAATAACCTGAAAGTTAGCACATCTGGTGCTGCAGTGGCAGCCATTGTTCATTTATTGTGCTTCATGGAAACACACCAGTGACAGCAGGAGCTGTAACCCAGCATCCATGTAACCAAACCCAACAAGCAGCTGTTCAGATTCACCTCCTACAGTTCTGCCCTGCTTCCACTAGGAGGGACGTCAGGAGAGACAGGAGAAGTATAGAAAATAAACATGGAATTAACCCTCCTTATTCATACATCTGCCCGATGGTTTCAAACCAATTGCACATCTATTTCTGTGTTAAAAGCAGCAGTGAAAGCTGTGAAATCACTTTAAGTATTATAACACTTACTGCAACATTTTGAACAGAAAACTTTTTCAGGTTGATGATTTAAGTGCATATTACAGAGTTTTCCTGTGGCTTTCAAGCCCATCTAATTGGACTTTGCTGCCTAGGCTGCATTAATGTTCTGCCTGCTTGATTATTCATTTCAGTTTCTGTTCTGACACTGACATGCAGTTTGATTTCTTAATAATCTCATTTGGCCTTGGTGTGACTTCTTGCCAGCATCAGTAATTGTACATTTTCTGAACTCAGAGTATAAAAAATGAGTTAGGCTAAGCATTTTCAAATCAAGGGTAGCAATCTTTTTTAACATACAACTCTGACCTAAAATAAAGCCCTAACATGTATATTTTATGATCATATTAGTTTCCAAATTGAAGGATAATCCTGAACTAAATAGGTACATCCTTTGTCTGCTCCCTCCCACTCCCTGCAGAGTTACAACTGTGCTACGTAACCCTTAGGTTTAAACTAAGCAGTGTGACCAATTAATTCCTAGATTATTTATTAAATTTAATAACAACAAACTCCTCCTTTCAGATGACTGTGCAACATTCTGAATCTCAGCTCTGGAAGAGCTTTTAATAGCAGGTCTGTCTGGTTGTCATATACAGAATCATAGAATGGTCTGGGTTGGAGAGGACCTCCAAAGGTCATCCAGTCCAACCACCTCTGCAGTCAGAAGGAGCATCCTCCAGTGGATCAGGTTGCCCAGAGCCCTGTCCAGCCTCACTTTGAATACCTCTGGAGATGGGGCCCCAACCACCTCCCCAGGCAATATATAACATATTGCTTCTCTGTGAAAAATTTTCCCCTGGATAAAATGAGAGAAGAGTTTGTGGCTTTGGCCTCAGAGCTTACACATTTGCAGCAGGCTGAATAATACTTTTTTACCTTTCATGAATTTTGTGTGGTCGTTAGTTTGTTCTCCTCTAACTACTGACTGTTCATATATTGTCATTTAGTTGTGTTAATCCTGATTTTTAGTGTGAAGGAAAAGAGAGGAAAACTGAACAGAGCTGTTCACACTGCAGTTTCCAAATCACATTCCTCAGTAACACTACAAAGAGAAAAATGCACTGCAGTGGCTTGCTGACAGGCAGAGCACAGCAAAATACCCAGATAGTGGTGAGTGCAGGCAACAAAGTCTTCACTTAACAGCATGAAATGAGAAAGTGAATCGGAAATGAATTCATAAATATTGAGATAACTTCAGGTACAATGTCAAGATCATGCAGCTGAGAAATGTCTGAACAGGTATATGTTGCAGACCCTAGGAAAAGGTGATAACATTTTGCAGCTATTTCCCAATGAATTCACACTCATACTCTTCAGCTATACCACACCACTCTCCTGCAGAAGCTTTGTTAGGTTTGGTGCTCTGTATATCCAGTAGTAAACAATGAAGAGATTCCAGATTAAGACACAGATTACTGAATTAGTGAAGTTATGGAAAACAGAGGTCTGGGACTGAATGGTAATCAAGTTGAACAGCATAAATAATTTTCTGACCTTTCTCCCTGGTTTTCAGTGTATATTGGGCCTGGGTAGGATGACTCTGTTGTCCCAGTCCAACATGGATTACATCCAACAGATGTGATCATGTGCATAAAAGCTCTACTTAAGTTAATTGAAAACAAAGGTCTCAGCAGGAAAAGAGACTTTTTCTTTTCAGTCAGATACACATTTTCCTAGATTTATTTATTCTTTCTTATAATGTCTCACAAGTGAGATAAATAACTATGATATTCTGACTCTGGGATTCTTGACGATTCTACTGATTTCATTTTTTGGGGCTCTTTGAAACAGACTTGTGTAATGGGTAGCATGGAGGGGTCAGTCTGCAAATGGAGCAATTGTCAGAGATGAGGTACCAGTTATGTAGGCACCAACACCTTTTGGAAATATTAGTCCCAGAGCTGAGTGGCAGGTGCTTAACGGGAGACAAAATACTACTTCTCACATTCTTAGTTCCATATTTATCCAAATGCAAGCTAAACAGAATCACAGAAGGTTAGGGGTTGGAAGGGACCTCAAAAGATCATCCAGAGTAACCCCCCTGCAGAGCAGGATCATCTATACCAGATCACACAGAAACATATCCAGGCAGGTAAACCTGAGACTAAGATCAGCCACTGACACTCAGAAAAAAAAAAAAATTACTTAGGATCACTTCTATATAAAGAGAAAACAGAGGTAGAGATCTTTCATTCCAAATACAGTGTTCAGCCCTCTGGGGACAGCGAAAATCTAGCGTTTTTCTGGAAAACCAATGTCTTCTAGAGAGAGTAGGTGAATTAAGAATCAGAAAAAGGGAACTTGTCATATAAGAGTGAAAGTAGTGTTCAGGCCCTTTTTTTTCCAATATGTTTTCCATATTTTTGTGTGTTTCAGTATAAAAGCAATTAACTGCTTTAAAAGAAAAAAAGTCCTGAGTGCCTTAAAAAGCAACTCTCCTCACAGCTACTGGATGTGGAATGTGTTTCAGGAACTAGTTTCAGGTGTTTTCCAAAAAGCAGCCAATCCCACTTTGGCTTCTACCCACACAATGATCTTTGCATCTCCTGGATAAAAGATGTTAGTGTGGTGCCCTAGTCCAGTGCTCAGGAGCAATCCAAACTGTGTTTTTTGTGTTACCATGCCTGATTAAAAATTTAAACATCACCACCACAAGTGTCAAAGCTGTCACCAGGGCATCTCTAATTGCATTCGCTCCCAGCCTCAAGCAGCAGCTGACATTTCTGGGACAACATCTGGCGGCTGATATACAGCTGGTGTATACAATAGGCAGTAGAAATGTACAATATCACACAAAGAGATAGGGGAGAAAAGCACAGTACAAGCTTCACTTTTGTTGAAGGAGTAAATATCTCCTAGCAACTATAACCCGAAAGTTAGGTTAATCTGAGTCTGAAAGTTTTGTTTAGGGATCTTTTTGGATGCAATGTGCTACATTAAATGACTTTTCAAGTTTAAACAGACATAGATAAGGTCATGGTTAGGTGGTAGGAGTTCTGCAAAGCAGTTTCTCATATTGAGGCTGTAACTTGGTGCTTATGGGACAGGACTTCAGAGGCTCGAAATGTGTATTCAGTAAGAAAGAGACTTATATTTAGCAGCAACTTGAAGCTTGGTTTAGAATGATGAATGTTGAGGGAAATTACAGATGACAGAAAGAGCACACGATATAGTATCTCTGTGGCTCCTGACTCATCCCTGAGTGTAAAACCAAAATAGGCATATGACCGTGTCAAAGTGAGATAAAAGGTAGAAATAAAGAGTGAGCATAAAACACCCAAGAACTTCAAAGAATACAACTTTAAATATAGTTGTGCTCAGAAAGTAATGATATGAAAGAGCTGTTACAATCAACAGCTATTGCTCCTGAGCATAGTCAATTACCCTCTTTCTTTCTGGCAAAAATGACATCTACAACTACTTGTTATTGTTTTTGTTAGTACTGCACAGCCAAAACTGTTATGTGAGACTGATCTGCTTTTTTCTGGTTTATGAGTCATCACTTCAATTGTTCATGAGACTCCTGTTACATAAATGTTGTTGTTGGTTGTGATTCACAGGCAGAAAAGAAGTTGACTTCCAGACCCCAAGTGGCATTTGCAGACCTGCATGAGAAAAGGTGTTTTATAAACTTAGCTTATATAACTTTGTTCTCGGAAAAGCAGTGCACAATGAAATGTCAGTGCCTTTGGAGTTTACTCTAAGTTTGTTTTTCAGTTCTAGCTTCAGTTTATTCAGTTACTGAAAGAACAATAACTTGCTAAAGGTGTTAATTTGACCAACCACGCATACAATTTATAGCAGAAAACCAAGGCTATGGCCCACTAACTCTTTGCAGCTTGCCAGAAGAGTTTGTATGGTAGCCAGGAGAAAGATGCAAGTCAGGTGGGGAACATTTTCCTTTCTGCTAGTTTTCCTTTGGTGTTCATATCCTTTCCTTGCCATATTGAGATTACTCTGCATGTACTAAAGCCTGTTACCCGCTAGAGAAAGAGGTGGCCACCAAAATTGGCTTGGCTGCCTTCCGAGGTTTTTTTTACAGAGAGAAAGATGCCTGTAGACATGAAGTGTGTGAGATGGATGCTAGGAAGCACCAGGACAGCCTGTGCATGTGATGATCATCCATACTGTGCAGGCATGCTGGGTCAGACCACATGGAGGATGTCATCTGTCACTAACAGGCTTCCCTTTAGGACAAACTGGCACTTGGCAAAACTAAGCTTTTTTGGTCTTTAGAGAAGATCAGGTGTTGTATTGGTTTTGGATGGCTACATTTGCATAGCAGCTGCTAGAAGCTTCCCCTATGTCTGAAAGAATCATAAAGTCAATCAGGATTGGAAGGGACCACAAGGACCATCTAGTTCCAACCCCCCGGCCATGAGCAGGGACACCTCACACTAGATCAGGCTGTCCAGAGCCTCATCCAGCCTGGCCTTAAACACCTCCAGGGATGAGGCTTCCACCACCTCCCTGCGCAACCTGTTCTAGGGTCTCACCACCCTCATGGTGAAAAACTTCTAACATCCAGTCTGAATCTACCCATTTCTAGCTTTGTTCCATTCCCCCATGTCCTATCACTACCTGACATCTTAAAAAGTCCCTCCCCTCAGCTTTCTTGTAGACCCCCTTAAGATACTGAAAGGCTACAATAAGGTAACCTTGGAGCCTTCTCCTCTCCAGACTGAACAGTCCCAACTTCCTCAGTCTCTCCTCATAGGAGATAGAGTCAGTGTCAGCCAGCTTCAAGATGGACCTGCAGGTCTGTAGCACCATAACAGGAAATTTCATTGGAGAAGTTAATGGAACACAATATCCTGTGGGAGAGGACTCATTTTGAAGCATGCTAAGAGAGCAAGTAGGAAAGGGCTTCACAGACAATATATGATGACCTGCCCATAACCCCTGTTTTTCTGTTCCTCTGCACCACTTTGTGGGAGGAAGTAGAGAAAATCAGGAGTGAAGCTGAGACTGGGAAGAAGTGAGGGGTGAGAGGAAGATCTTTTTTTCAGATCTGATTTTTTTTTTTCTCATTACCTCACTGTGATTTAATTGGTAATAAGTTAAATTAATTTCCTTCAGTTGAGTCTGTTTTGCTCCTGACAGTAACTGGTGAGCAACCTCTGTGTCCTTCTCTCTATCCACAAACTTTTCCTTATATTCTCTCTTCTTGCTGCCCAGTTGAGGAAGGGGATTGACAGAACAACTTTGGTGGGCACCCAATCTCCAGCCAGGATCAACCTACCACTAATTAGTTCAGTATTAATTTGCTACTGTAACTAATACCAAGCATCCATTCGTTAGCTTTCTTGCACTTCAGTAAGTTGTTTCAGTCTCTCATTTTTCATATCCTATTATTCAATATGTAAATATCTACAGTTAATGAACTTATGGTACAAATTATGCAGCCTGCAGGAGCTGTGGTTTTACAAAGAGCATAATATTCCATTATTAGCAGGTGCAGATTGTTATTTGATGTTTAAGCACTGTGTCTGATTGCATCCACAAATCATGGATGGAGACATCAAAGTGACATATACTATGCCTGCAGCAAGGGAACTAAACTAAAATGCAACCCCACCACATGCATCATAAGTGAAAGTGCTTCTATCTACTTAATTTAAAACACTGAGCTGTTCATGTCATCCAAATTCAGTGAGAGCAAATTAAAACCAGACTGGTCTTCCAAAGATTTATTGTTAGTTCATTGTCTACTGCAGTTAGCAAGTGGAATGTTTTTTCAGCAGTGTTTTACAGAAAAATGGACAGGTATGAGCAGAGCAGTGTCCTTTTGCTGAGTGCTCTGTACCAAAAGGCATTGTCACTAAACAGTGAGGGACTTTCCAGCTGCCTGGGCTTCAGAGAAAAAATGTTCTATATCTCAAACCCTGTGTCCACTGTATAACAGAAGGACAATTTAGGAGAGAAATTTGAGGAGGTAGGTCTAGATAAAGAGTCTGAATTCAGATTTCTGCATGTAGTTTATAAATGTAACTTTTCCTGAATGTCTGAGGGAGCCCAGAAATTAATATATTTCCAAGTTGATAAATCCCAGTCTTTGACAGGAATTTGTAAAGTTAATAGACTAAGAAGCTGTAGCTGGAAAATGGATCTATGTTAAAAGAAAAAAAGTAACACTTTCTTGGAATATGGAGATAATATAAAAAAATATGTAGATAACTAAAAGATGATCAAAAGGCCCTTGAGATATTTCTTTTCCATCAGAAATATTGAATAGGATGTTTTTTGCCAGAGAGTTTCCTGTCCTCAGTCTTCACATATCATAAAGTCAAGAAGCCTTTCAAGGACACAAAGCTCATCATAAAAAAATAGGCAATAGATTAAAAAAACCCATGCAGGTTACATATAAGATGCCCCCTTTGTGTCAAAAGTCACCTTTCCCTTTACAGTAATTGGTCTTAAACTGCAATTATTTTTGAAATGTTGTTTGCCTGCCAGTGGCATCAGGAACAAGCACAATGCACAAAGCTACAATCAATGCACAGGCAGAGTTTTTGTTGCCTGAAGGTGACATGACAGTTTTGCTGCAATGCTCCCTGCTAGTACTGGCTTAATGAGCAGAAATCTAGAGCTGGTTCTGGGGAACAGAAAGATAGAGTGAGAAAAATGTCAGCAGTACATCTAATGTTCCCAGTTCCAGTTGGTGACCTTGGTGTCAAACTTGTTTAAAAAAGTGGCACAGTATTTATGGCATTGCCATAGAATGGCTTACGTTGGAAGGGACCTTTAGAGATCATCTACTCCAACCTCCCTGTCATGGGCAGGCCTGCCTCTCAACTAGACTTGGTTGCTCCAGGCCTCATCCAACCTGGCCTTAAACACATCCAGGGAGGAGGCATCCACAACCACTCTCCACATCCACCCTCCTCCTAAAGAACTTTTTCCTAAGATCCAGTCTAAACCTGCTCTCCCTCAGCTTCAAACCATTCCCCCTTGTCCTATCAGTAGACACCCTTTTGAAAAGTCCCCCTCCAGCTTTTCTGTAGGGTCAGAGTCTTTTCCAGGCTGAACAACCCCAGTTTACACAGCCTACTCTCACAGCAGAGGTGTTCCAGCCCTTAGGTCATCTTTGTGGCTCTCCTAGGAACTCACTTCAGCAGTTCTATGTCCTTCTTATGATGGAGGCAGCAGAACTGGACACAGTATTTGAGGTGAGGTCTCACAGGAGCAATGTAAAGGGGTCGAGGCACCTCTTCTGATCTGCTGGCCACACTCGATGAAGCCCAGGATAGGATTTGCCTTCTAGACCGCATGAGTGCACTGCCAGCTCATGGTGAACTTTTCATCAATCAGTGTACCCAAGTCTTATGTTTCAGAGCTACTCACAAGCCACTCTGCACCCAGCCTGTATTTGTGCATGGGGCTGACCAAATCCGGATTCAGGACCTTGCACTTTGACCTATCAGACCTCATGCAGTTTGCAGTGGAACACTTCTCAAGCTTGTCAAGGTCCTTCTAGATGGCATTCCTTCCCTCAAATGAGTCCATTATGCTTCTGAACAAACAGTAATGATTTCACCTCAGTCCAGGGGACATTTGCATCTTCCCCTTCAGCATGAAGTGGTGTGGGGTTGCCCTTCCTGGAAGCGTTCCCAGGAGGGAAGCACGAACCTGAAAAGCACAACTGCCTTTCTCACCTGTTTTTGGCACAAGGTCTCCTGACCCTGTCATTGTCCAATTACTTCCTTTATTATATCAGGTTATCAGTCATAGAGTGAGTGGAGCAATGGTGCTGGTGCTTTGGATTAACTCTATTTTAATTATGGTAAGAGCCTCACAAGCAGAGCCAGGCAAATTACCTCAGTGCCCAGACTTTATTGAAAAAGATGTTTCAGTTTATGGCTCTCTGGGCACAAATTAAATGCAGCATTATCCACTGCATGTTTACGTGTTTGTTCCTCGCTGCCTGAATGGTAATGAAGTGATGTTGTAAATGAAGTTTAATAAAGCCTGACCTGAGGGAAAAAAAGTGCTTCTGAGATATCCACATCAACTGAAGCCTCTGTCAGCCAATTTGTTATGTCCCTCTGTTTAAAGTCTTATCTGCTTTACAAAATTTTCTTCTGTGCACGTATATCTTTTCTTATAGAAAGGCTTTTAAAAGCATCTCTAAAAAGTGCCTTTTAGGCTGAACTGTAAAGACCCTTTCTCTTCATGGTAAAGTGCTTAGAACTTTTCTTAAGTACAGCTTGTTTCTGATTCAAATAGATCTTTCCATTTGTAATAAATAAGGTCGACTCCCCTTTCTAAAGTCTCCACTGTGAAGCACTAATATAAGAAATTTGTGATTCCTGTTTTTTTTAAATACCATCTCTTAATACATTTTCAAAATGTCAAACTTTCCATCAAGGAGAAAACCTCCTCAGCAAAATGTAGATAGGAGAAGAACAAAACAGAATGAATAAGGTGAGAGGAAGGAAATGAATGGCAGACAAGGTCTTGTAAAATGTGCTGAATCATTTGCTGTCACTATGATGTGTCCAGGCAGTGAACTAGAGCCACCCACGAAGGAGCAGTTGTAGAAGCAAAGTAGCTGTGCTACTGTGGGTGATGAGGAAAGTAACAGCAGTCCAGGGAAAACAAGGTGGCTGTATTGCAGAGCCCCAGGATGAGAAGAACCATTGCAGGTGTTTGCAATGAAGTATCTTCATTGTGGGCTGGGGAGGAACAAGCCCTTCTGGGCAGCAGTCCATTTAAGTCTGAGGGAAACAGATGAAATTAATTGTACCCTGAAGGTGCCTGTTCCTCTTCACTGCAGACATCTAAACATAGTTGCATAGTTGCCCTGAATCACACCTGTGACGTCTGCTCTGTGAGAATAAGCCTTCAGGCAACTTCTCAAGATCAGTGGGCTTGGAGACATGATAATGCCAGTGTTTTGATACAAATACAGCAGCCTGGCAGTGTTCAGCAGGGAAAACTGGATCAGATATGTGCTACACACCATATCTGTAAACTACTAAAGATAAGCAGTGGTGTTTGTCCTGCACCCAAGTGATACCTGTGGACTTACACAAATGCATCTGTGGATTACAGGATCTACCCAATACTGGTAGAGTGTAAAGCAAACAGCCAACAGCATTGTGTGACCACTCTAAAGTTCAGTTTGAAAAATCCCAAGATTAGTGCTTCTGCAGATTTCCCATATTCCCACTTCTACTCTTTGCTGGTTTGACTGTGAATTGATGAGTCCTAGTTGTGCCAGTTTAGATTTTCATCTAGGCCTGGTTTTTGTTTCTGTTGTGAAAGGAAACAGAATTCATATATTTTACTAATGCCAAAGGCACGATGGAAAAATGACGTGAGGAATGTGAGCACATTGGACTTTTGGGAGAGAGGGAAAAAGATAATGGTGAGGAAGCCTTAAGAAGTTAGTATCAAGATGTGGAGCCACATCTGATTAAATTATGGCAGAGAAGGAAAGACCCCTTTTGACTCTATAAGTTCCCCTACAAAAATCTGAAAGACTACTTCTCACTGTGTAAACCACCTTACAAAAATCTAAGAGAACCCTTCTCACTATGTAGATCTATAAAAATCTAAGCATTAAATCCCTTTAAAAATACAACACAAGCCCTTAACAACTTGAAGCAAATCTTTTGTATTTATGAAGGATAACTTAACAGAAGGCAAGGAAGGAGAAAGGCAAGGAATTATTAGTCATTAATATAGATTAGACTCAGTGAACAATTTTAGCTGAGGAAATTGCGAAACATTTTGAAAGTGCTGGAACGTTTCACTTAAACAGATTCAAAATTAAATGCCTAATATTAAAATGCTGTGCTAGTTGATCATAATAAAGTCTGAAAAAATGCAGATATCTGTAATTTGTTGTGCTCCAGAGGCTGTCATTAACAAGAGTCTGACATTGGAAATACCTCTATACATGGGCCATGGGCAGAGAATGAAGGGTAGGACCAGTTATCTCCTGTGGTTGTGAGAGGGACTTGCTGAGAGAAAAATCACATTGGCTAATACAGGTTTGGACTAGATGACCTCTGGAAGTCCCTTCCAGCTTCTGTTATTCTATGATGCCACAATAAGGAGCTTGTTTAGTTCCTCTAGGTGATTTGTATGCAGAAGTTATAATGAGCTTCCCTACACATATTGGCTGTTTGAATGATTATTAAATTTGTGAAATTAACTGTTGGACAAATAATAAATTGTTGCTTCTTTTTTTTTTCCCCCTTTTTTTTTTCTAAAGCAATTTTTTCTCCAATAAGCCTCTAAAAGCAAACATGAATATTTAATAAAAATTTCATTAAATGTAAATATTTTCACCTTCAAAAAGTGATTAATGAGATGTAATGTTGGTTTCACGTTTTACATTGCAAATAAATCATGGAGGAAGCTGCCTGATAAAATGAAGTTCAAGTGCACAACATATTTTTGAAGGCTTGTGATGCCAAAAGTGAAATATTTTACTAAAGGGACCTTTTTTGGTCCATAGTACAGTCAGAAATATTTGGTGTTTTCAATCATTACTGTATAAAACATTAGCGTTTTCAATGTAAAATTGCAGTGTATAACTAATGCCTTAATGTCAAATGGAATATTCGTAAGTAGAAACACATAACTCTGCTCAGAGGTATTAGCTATCTGCATTTTTAAATCTGCAGATAACCAATTTCACACGTTTATATTATCTTCCTGCCCAAAGGATGCTTCCTATCTGATTTGCAGCTGAAACTCATGTGATTAACCATTTTAATTTTCACAGAAATCTTATCCAGATGGGACAAAACTACATTCATTCAGTATCTACTGTTGGGATTATCATGAAATGTTTTATCACTGCTCTGCATTCAGATCAACCTCTTCCATTCCAATGATTATGCTGCAGGTATTCCTAATCTTTTCTCCTAGGAAGTGGATTTCAAGTCAGAGGAGCTTGTTTCCATTGTAGATTTAGTACATCTAAGTTGCCTTACTGTGAGATCCATCCTGTCCATCACAAGTGAGTTCAAATGACATTAGTTAGAATTACCAACACCCTTTCTCATGCTCTTTCTTCTCTCAAAGGAATTTGTGTGTCTCTAGTACAAGCTGTAAGCTCATCATTGCACAGTAAACTTGAGCAATGAGACAGTATTTGCAATTTGTTTCTATTTAAGTAACCTACCCTGCTCTTTAAATTGCCCTCCCACTCACACATTTTTCTCTCCGTGAAAGGACATTTGCAAACATTTCCCTGTGCTACTAACTGTTCTGTTCCAGCATTGAGATCCTGTCAGCTGCTGCCAGAAATTAAGTACTGTAGCAAAGACACCTGCTCTGAGCTGGATTAGATGACACATTTCCTGAATGGTGGCAACAGCCAGCCAACTGCCCATATTACTAACTCCACTGGAGCTGAACCTCTCAAATTATCTTGTAAAGTAAAGATAAAGCTCTACCCCATCATCAAAATTTGCCATGAGATTTCATAGAAAAATCATTTCACATTGTAATCATGTTCCCATACCCTTATATCAGGATATTTTGTATTTTATAGGTCAGTGTCCTCTTATTTTTAAATGGTTTTATTAACAGCTTCCTAATTATTAGGGCTTTCCTTTTTAAACCATATTTTCATGCTTACTGTTTTTGCTCTGCAGTTTCTTGAAAGTTAAAAGTTTCTTAAAATCCTAATTGAAATGTGAGCATTATATTCCCCATTCTCACTAAACCTGTGACTGAAACCATTTATGTGAGAGATATTGATACTATTATTTACTGGATTCTTCTAATCCATGAACATGAAGGTTAATGCTTGTGAGTATGTAATATTTCCCCTAAAACTGGACATGTATTGACAGTGCCTAAGTGATTACCCAGTGATAATGTATGCACTTTCAAAAAGTATTGGCAGGGTGTTAGTGCTGCTTTTCCAGTTCTGCAGAATTACCCTTGTGAATTTACATTTACTTTGGTTTTTCAGAGGAAGAATGGCTTAATCAACTAAAATTTGCTGGGCTTTGTTTTTCCACTTCATTCACCAGATGGCGAATCAATCTGTGCTCTTAACATAACAGAGTAATTCTCCAAAACAGTGGAACCTGTAGCGGTTACTGTTTACTATTCGCCACTCAAATGTCATAGGGAACTTGATTACAGATAGAATTGCTACTAGAGAAAGAGGTGCAATCCCAAGCACAAATCCAGGCTGGGTGGCAAATGGCTGGAGAGCAGCCCTGAGGAAAAGGATGTGGAGGTCTTGGTTGATGAAAAGCTCAACATGAGTCGGCAGTGTGAGTGCACAGCCCACACAGCGATCGTGTCCTGGGCTGCAGCAAGAGCAGCATGGCCAGCAGGGCAAGGGAGGGGATTCTCCTGAGACCCCATCTGGAGTACTGTGTACAATTCTGGAGCTCCCAACACAGGAAGGACATGGGACTGTTGGAGTAAGTCCAGAGGAGGTCAAAGAGATGCTCAGAGGGCTGGAGCAGCTCTGCTATGAGGACAGGCTACAAGAGTTGGGGCTCTTCAGCCTCGAGAAGATAAGACTTTGAGGAGACCTTATAGTAGCCTTCTAGTATCTGAAGGGGGCCTACAGGCTGGGGAGGGACTATTTACAAGGTAATGACAGGATGAGGAGTAATGGGTTTAAACTGGCAGAGGGAAGATTTAAACTGGATGTTAGGAAGAAGTTCTTTCCAGTGAGGGTGCTGAAACACTGGAGTGGGTTGACTAGGGAGGCTGTGGATTCTAAGATTGATTTTTCTCTCATTTTCTTCCTTTTCCTGCATTGTGATGTTATCAGAAATAAGCTATGTTTCATCATAGAATCATGGAATTGTCAGGGCAGGAAGGAACCTCAAGGATCATCTAGTTCCATTCCATCTGCCATGGGCAGGGACATCTCACACTAGATCAGGTTGATCAGAGCCCCATCCAGCCTGGCTGTAAAGACCTCCAGGGACAGGGCTTCCACTGTCTCCCTGGGCAACCTGTCTGCTGGAAGTTAAAACACTACTCCCATTCTTCTTTTTAATTTCCCTTAGAGAGTCTTGCTAAAGTAGGTAAAGTTTAATTCTGGTTGCTGGACCTTCCTCAAAATCTTTTTTACCTCCTTTTATGAAGGCGGCTTTAAAAGATGAAGAGAGCCCCACTTTAGAATAGTCTCCTCTTAAATTATGATAAGGAAAACACCTTAGTGGTAAATTCTGATTTCTTTTCCATGGTAAAATGCATACATAAATAGGAGCATTGTTTTTTTCACACTTGCCTGCCTAATAGCCTCGAGACAGAGAAACAATTAAATCATTCAGTTGGAGACACTGTAATTTTACCTTTCTTCAAGGTTATATGCTTGAATCCCCTTTCTCACCTTTCTTAACTCTTAGACACAAGAAACACTTGTTCCCCTACAGTTCTTTTTGTCTTAAAATGACTTGCCAATATTATTGATCATGAACCAAAAAAAAAAAAAAAAAAGTCTCTGTTGGAGGAGAATGTTTAAAAGGGTGTTTGAGAAAAGATATTCATCTCCAGCGTTGATCTTGGAAGACAACCTGCAAATACAGCAAAATGTGGGCTTTTCAGGAGACATTCCATGTCAGCACTTTGCTTCCATTCAGGCTAACAATGGTAACTCCAGAAGGAACCATCAGGTCAGTAGATAGATATTGAAAACCTGCCAGGGAAAGCTTTACCTTGATTTCAGCAAAGCATTTGACAGTGTTTCCCACAGCATCCTCATAGCTAAACTGAGGAGGTGTGGTCTGGATGATCGAGTAGTGAGGTGGATCGAGAACTGGTTAAAGGAAAGAAGTCAGGGTTGTGGTCAATGGGACAGAATCTAGTTAGAGGCCTGTAACTAGTGGAGTCCCTGAGGGGTCAGTATTGGACCAATATTATTCAATGTATTCATTAATGATCTGGATGAGGGCAGGGAGTGCACTGTCAGCAAGTTTGCTGATGACACCAAGATGGGTAGAGTGGCTGCCATACCAGAGAGTTGTGTTGCCACTCAGAGAGTCTTAGACAGGCTGGAGAGTTAGGCAGGGAGAATTTTAATGAAGTTCAACAGGGGCAAGTGTAGAGTCATGCACCTGGGAAAGAACAATCCCATGCATCAGGATAGGTTGGGGACTGATGTGCTAGAGAGCAGTGAAGGGGAGGAATTGGGAATCCTGGTGGATGGAAAGATGGTCTCGAGCCATCAGTGTGCTCTTGTGGCCAGGAAGGCCAATGCCATTCTGGGGTATATTAGAGGGGTTGTGGTTAGTAGGTTGAGGGAGGTTCTCCTTTCCCTCTACTCTGCCCTGGTGAGGCCACATCTGGAGTATTGTGTCCAGTTCTGGCCCCCACCAGTTCAAGAAGGACAGGGAGCTGCTTGAGAGAGTCCTGTGCAGAGCCACAAAAATGATTAAGGAAGTTGAACATCTTATGAGGAGAGACTAATGTTTATAACTATGTAAGGGGTGAGTGCCAGGAGGATGGAGCCAACCTCTTCTTGGTGATGCCCAGTGACAGGACAAGGGGCAATGGGTGGAAATTGAGGTATAGGAGGTTCCATGTGAACCTGAGGAAGAATTTTTTCACTGTGAGGGTGACAGAGCACTGGAGCAGGCTGCCCAGGGAGGTTGTGGAGCGTCCCTCTCTGGAGATATTCAAGAACCATCTGGATGTGTTCCAGTGTGATCTGCTCTAGGTGATTCTGCTCTGGCAGGGGGGTTGGACCAGATTATCATTTGAGGTCCCTTTCAGCCCCTGACATTCTATCAAAGGAGTTAGAATACCTTCAGGAGTATGTGAGTGTGGTAGCTGGGGCTTGAAATCCACTTAACAACATTCTGTGCACACTTTCAGAAGGAGAATCAGAACCTGCCCTTTCCATGGTTTCCTTGCCTAGCTGATGACTGTAGCTCACCAAATAAGGTGATTATGCTTTTGTAATTGTGTAAAGGGCCCTTACATTAATTAGTTCCACTCTTTATCTGGTGATACTGGAGAAGTTGATGGGGTTTGTACACATTTGTAGCTGATTTGCTCTTTTTTTGGAGGAGGAAATAAAATGTCTGCAAAAACTTAATGATAAAAGAGTTGTCATTCACTCCAAAAGGGCAAATCTATAATATGTAGACCTATGATACTGTCTGTATTTTAGGGTTTGCAGTAATTATACAGTACTAAAGGGGACTGCCAGTGAAGCCAGAAAGGTTGGGAATTAATTGGTATCCCCAATACAGAGATATGGGCTATAAAACAGCCCATATAGATTAGCAAATATTGATCTAATATTTACAGGAAATATGCAATATGATTCCCAGCTGCAAAAAGGGATTGAAGAGCAGAAAGAAGGAGGAGGGGGAAAGTTAGTTTGTGAAAAATATTAGGTTCATGGCACTGAACACTGAAACTAGTTGCATATTGTGTATTCACTGGTGATTTGAATCCTAACATACAAAATTGTTTTGAAGATCAGGGTTTCATTAAACTCAATACACCTTGCAGGTGCTTTTCAATCAGAAAAAAAATCAATTTTAAAAGTTCTTGTAAGAAGCAAGTTTTTTTTTTTTCCATAAAGAATTCTGTCTTAGCACTGAACATTTTGAAATTTCATATCTAGAAACTTGTTGCTTTCAACCAAAATTTCTCTAGAAAAGAGTACATCTCTTCCATAGGAAATAGTCTTTTCTCCAGCCACTTTCAATGTGTTGCCCAGAGGCTGTGAAATCTCTACCTGTGGAGATAGTCAGGACTCAATGGGACAAGCATCTGAGCAATCTGATCTAACTTGGCCCTGCTTTAGCTAGAGAGCCCAGATGATACCCAGCGGGCCCTTCCAACCTAAACTAGTCTATGATTCCCTAGTTCTGGCAAGTCTCTTGCTACATTAGGTTTGTACTGCTCTGAAGATGATCAAGAATGTTATTACTGACTAGAAGAAAATCTCTTTTGCTATTGATATTGTTCCTTAAGAAATTGCAGAATCACAGAGTGTCAGGGGCTGAAAGGGACCTTGAAAGGTCATCTAGACCAACTCTCCTGCCAGAGTAGGATCACCTATACCAGATCAGCTTGAAGCAACCAATTTATGTGAACATTGTTGCTCTGCCAATTATCATATGGTGATAACTCTGTAGGTGCTGGTGCTGCAGGTCAATTCTAAACAGTGATTTCATTTTTGTGTTTCCAAAGTGGTTGATCTCATTGTCTGCCCTCTTGATTCCCTTTGGTTTTCTTCCTTCATCATACAGACATTGCTTCCTAGCTAGCAGATTGCTCATGTCAATAGTTGTCTTATTTAAATTTCCAAGGGAATAATGTTCCATTGATTTTTGTTTGTGTGTTCTCATCATGTGAAATTGAGTTTACTTCCCCAAATCGTTTAATGAGCCAAGCCTCAAAAGTCAATTACAGCAGAAGAATGTTCCTCTCCTTCTCCTTCAGAAGCGAAAGGATACTGTGTCTAAATACTAATCTACAAAGGAGAGTTTAGGAGATTCCATTCACTAAAGTATTTTTGTAACTAAGATGCTGCTCTTTATATATATACATTTTGTTTGGTTTTGGTGTGCTGGTTTGAGCTAATTGGANGGGGGCGGTGTGGATAACTCCCAAACCATCACATTTGGTTATTTTGATGAACCATTTTCTCCTTAGATTGAGCAAATGTTACATTTCAATCAATTACTCCTCCATCTGGATTTGTGCTTTCCCATCATATTTTTCTCAGCCTTTCTTAGTGCTTTTGTTTACAAATACTGAACATGACCAAACCCAAGAGGAACTACTACATCAGTAATTTGGCATTATTAGCATCTCTTTCTTGTGGAAATAACTGAACCTTCCATAGGTATTTTGTTTAGATCTTCTCTTGACAAAGCTGATAAAATATAGATAAAGACAGTGTTCTGTTGTGAAATAGCATCTCCACAAGCCATGCTACTGTAGCTGCCTTGTATGAATTAAACTACAATGTGCTAGAAAATGCCTACAAGCTTCCTATTTTAGCAGCTACCAATAAATTTTCAGGCTTTTTTTAATGAACGATGTGTCAGGACAATAATTCCACTCTCTATATTTGGCTTTTTAGTCTGGAGAAGAAATGACTGAGAGGGGATTTAATAAATATTTATAAATATCTGAGGGCTGGGGGTCAGGAGAGGAGGGACAGGCTCTGCTCACTTGCTCCTTGGGATAGGACAAGGAGCAATGGATGGAAGCTGCAGCACAAGAGGTTCCACCTTATCACAAGGGAGAACTTCTTTACTGTAAGGGTCAAAGAGCACTGGCAGAGGCTCCCCAGAGAGGTTGTGGAGTCTCCTTCTCTGGAGACTTTCAAGGCCTGTCTGGATGCGTTCCTGTGACCTGATTATGGTCCTGCTCTGGCAAGGGGGTTGGACTCTTTAGGTCCCTTCCAAACCCTAACGTTCTGTGATTCTGTGATCCTGTGTGTGATGCTTATCATATGATTCTATTGAGTTTTGATGGATTATGTGTAATGAATGAGGATTTTTTTTTTCTTAATCCCAAGTTGTTTATGACAAAATTGCCAGTCCACTGCTGACTTAAACTCATGTTTGAGAGAAAGCTTTGCAGGAGATTTTTAGAGCAGCAGAACTTAGCCTTGATATTGTGGCATCAACTTGCTGAAGTCTCATAGGAGAATAAAGGATAATTTGTGAAATGTGCCTATAAAGAAAAACATCATTAAAGGCCTGGTTTTGAATCCATAAAAGTCAGTGAAAAGAGTACAGCTGAATTCATTGTCTCTGAAGCAAGTCTCTTGGGGCCATTTTGTTGCTGTTGTATCACTTCATGTCAAAATAAATTTTCAGAAAGTCATCAGCAAAAGAACATCAAGATTTTTTTTTTCCTGCAGTTTTTAATACCATTAGGAAGTAATTTGTTCCATTATATGCTAAATCCATCTTTTTTCATGTAGGCCAATAATACTTTGGGTACAAATATTTCTTTGTCCATTTTTGAAGATTTTGATAGTCTATGTCTTTTGAAATTGTTTATTGTTAACTGCAGTGACTGGGTTGGTGGGACTTTTTTTTTATGTGTTAAAGAATATCATATATATGTATATTAAGTGTTAGAGTTGTCATTCCTATCACCTCACTAACTAGAAATAATATTTTGGCTACTTTAAGGACATGAACATGCTATATAAGTGTTGATAATTTCAACATCTATCAGGACAGGCTACCTGTGAGCACAGGCTACAAGAGTTGGGGCTCTGCAGCCTGGAGAAGAGAAGGCTTCAAGGAGACCTTGTAGTAGCCTTCCAGTATCTGAAGGAGGCCTACAGGAGGGCTGGGAAGGGACTATTTACTAATGACAGGACTACAAGTAATAGATTTTAACTGGCAGAGAGGAGATTTAAACTGAATATTAGGAAGAAGTTCTTTACAGTATGGGTGGTGAAACACTGGAACAGGTTGCCCAGAGAGGTTGTGGCTGCTCTCTTCCTGGAGGTGGTTAAGGCCAGGTTGGATGAGGCCTTGAGTGATCTGTTCTAGTGGGAGGTGTCCCTGCCTATGGCAGGGGGTTGGAACTGGATGATCCCTTCCAACCTAAACCATTCTATGATTCTAGGATAGTGGAGGAAAGAATCCAATAAGCATAAAAAGTCTAAATGTCAGCCTCCCACCCATACAGTCACTGAAGCATCCAGGTAAATGAGATTAGATTTAAGAACTCAGAGGAATTTCTATTAAACAAAAATTAATATGAGAAATATTGAATATAGTACAATGTCTCAAAAACTACGAAATCGTTCCTAAAGCAAATAATTTTCTTGCCTGGTTTTCTGAGGCTTAGCCCTTGCCTTTCTCATACCCTTTACACCTTTATCATTTCCTGGATATTCTTCAGGCTTAGTCTGTAATGATTATCCCTGTTAATGTCATCTATCCTGTTGTCTGAAGCTAAAGTTGGTCTCTTCTCACAGGTAAATAGTGATAGAACAAGAGGGAATGGCCTCAAGCTGCCACTAGGTAGGTTTAGACTGGACATTAGGAAACATTTTTTTCCCAGCAAGAGTGATCAGGCACTGGAATGGGCTGCCCAGGGAGGTGATTGAGTCATCAACCCTGAATGTGTTTAAAAGTTGTTTAGATGTGGTGCTTGGGGATATGGTTTAAGGGTGAACTTTGTAGAGCAGGGATATCAGTTGGACTTGATGATCCTGGGGCTCTTTTCCAACCAGAATGTTTTTGTGATTCTGTGTAGGTAATTTTATGAGAATTTAATTGATTTTCCTGGGAAACCAGAAGGAAAACGAGTTGACAAAATACAGCTAAAACTGCACATGCTTGAGGAAGAATCACGAAGCATAAGGGGTCAGACAAGACCAGAAAAATAAATATTGAGCATTATACACAGTTTCTTTCTTTTTCTCTTGAAAAAGTAAGCCCTGGTGGCTGTTTTCTTTTTCTTTTGCAGTCATCTCTAACAAACAGTGACATCATCTTTGTGAAGCTGCATGCCCCTTGGGAGGTCCTGGGCAAATATGCTGAACTAATGAATGTAAGAATGCCTTTCAGGTAGGTGTAGTTGTATTTCATCTCAACCTCCAAAGTCACACTGTGCTGTAAAGCTAACGTAGTAGTAACACCAAAATGCACAAGGAAAAGCTCTTCTATAAAGATACCACACAGCTTTAGAAAATATAAATGGATACCTTAGATACCATATTCATTGCTCTTTCTTGTTTAATGCCTGCAATTTCAGTACAATACTGGTTTGAAATTAAGGTGAGCTGTAGAAGTGCAGCTGTTTTCATGGGGTATTCTATCCTTAGGCCCTTTAACCCCTTCAATGCTGGAGCCCCCTGCATACTTGTGCGCTGCTGTTTTTTAAATGGACATTTCATTGAAATCAATGGGAGGTCAAGAAGATCCAGGTACGTAAGGCAGCACAGAAGGTGCATGTCTGTTGGACGTATCTGGTATGTTCAGCACCTGCAAATTGCTTGTATAGTGTGTAGTTATGGAAACACAGATTGGAAATAAGTATCCCCTCTCATAGGAGAATTGTCTGAATGACATTTCAGACTGTAACTGCCTTTTCTTTTTTCTCTCTCTTTTTTTTTTTTCTCCTGTGGAGAAAATAAGGACCCTTCATTAAATCATACTGATAACCAAATTCATTCCATGTTGTCATTCAGATTATTTTTGTCATTTGTTTAATAATATTTGCATGTTCAGCTATGGAATCTTCTATGTAGAATACTTACTTTGATGGTTATCAGAACTGTTAAAATAGCATAAAGATTGCTGATGGAACTGACCAAAACCCATGAACTGAAAGGTCTTGATTCTTCTTTCAATTAGCAGGGTTTGTAGATGTATAACTCCGTTGAGTGTAATGGAATAACTTCTGAGCAAGAAAAGGATCAGATCCAGAATATGGAACTACTGAGTTCTCATCCTTTTTTAGGAGCTCTTCTGTTTTCTTCTTACTTAATGATGCAAAATACCTCTGGTGTGAAACAAGCTCTAGCAATTCAGAACTTGCTTGGGAAAATGGATGTGAATTAAGGACAAAAATTGCAGACTTATTCTGTATGTATTTTGTGTTTCATTTTCACAGCAAATATCCAACTGTTCCTTCTTGGGCTTTAGTGCTAAAGACAAAAACAGAAAAGCTATCACAAGTCATGGCAATATATCATATTCTTTTAAAAAAGTGTTCTACTCATGAAAACAGTGGACTGGAACAAAACTGTTCCTCCTTTGACTTTTGTGGCATTTCTCGAGATGAACTTGCCCTAGTGGGAGGATAAGGTTTCGTGATTAAGGAATGCAGCAAACCCTCAGATTTTAGTCACCGTGAGCAGCTTGTTCTTTCCTGATCTGAAGTCCCTTTTCTGAAATCCATCTCTCAGCAGATAGCAAAGTAGATGTCATGCAAATTATATAGAAAGCACTGAAAGTACTAAAAGTTCCTTCAGGACCCCTACTTCATTCTTTCCACAGCCAGAGAGAGAATTATCACAGTATTATTAAGAGGAAATTATTAAGAGGAAATATGTGCTGGCCAGGCTCTGAAATTTTAAGAGCAACATTACTGTTTACCGTTTAAAAAACAAGGACCAGCATTTTGCAAACTGTCCACTAGTCTAAACTGCCTCTTTCCACATGCTTTTGTCTAACCTCTTGTTTTAACAGCTGCTGGTGGCCTATAGCTCCTATTCCACCTATTTTAAGGTGGAATTGCCCACTTCCCACCCATCAGTAAATAAAATGCTTGTAGTTTCAAAGCAGGGGTGCCAAAACCTTGGATACCTCTGGATACTGAAAGCAAAATCAGCAACTGGATGGCATATTCAGAAACACTTAACCTTGACCCTTCTCTGCTCCTGCTGAGTAGAGTGAGATAAACCAAACTGTCTTGTGAAGTTGTTGGCCAATGGAGGCTGATGAACATGCAGGGGTTTTGAAGGTTTCACTTCACCAGAACAATACTGACAAAACATCACATTGAAATATTATGCATTATTTAATTTCCAAGTTATGAAAATTAACCTGGAATAGTAAATTAGTTTTTCCTATAGTTTATAAAGCATCAGTACTGTCTTATTTTAGAAATGTCCCAACTATACTTGCTTCCAAGGCACTGACAGCATTCCCACAGTATATTTATTGTACACAATATTCAGAATGCATGTGGTGTAAGCCCTTGATTTTCCAGAAGTGGTTTGGTTCAGCGTTAACACACAATGGAACCTCTCAGAATAAATAGAATTCATCTTGATTTAGCGATGGCCTTCGGCAGATGACAAAGCCTCTGCAGGCTTGCAGTAAGCGATATTAGCCCCAAAAGCCCTCAGATTTTCTTAACTTTCATGAAGATGTCATCTCTCTTCTGAAGGCAGTGGGCCAAATCTTGACAGCTGTGGTGTTATAGGTACATATGAGAAGGAGAGCCACCAGCACCAGAATGGGATAGGAGGTGGACTCCTGGTTCTGAATCTACATGGAATGGTTAGATCTTGTAGAGCTGGTCAAGAACAGGCTGAGAGTGTGGCCAGCATGTGTCTGCTCGTGCACCCCTGTTTGCTCACTTGTTCCCCCTGCACACCCCCACACAGCTTATTGCACTGACAACAGAAAGCAGCTCTGCCTGTACAAGAGGCAAAGAGAGTTGCTGTGTACTTGGTGGGGGGAGGGGGGGATACTGAGCACGTACTCATTTGCTTGTCTAGCCTATATTCTGTTTCAAGGGATGTTTCCCTAACAGCAAGCACTGGTCCCCATTGGTATGGCATGTGTTATGGCATACTGCAGCATCAAGTACTGCTTCCCTGGCTTTTCTGAGTGATTCCCCCATGCATTTCACCAAATGCAGCTTTATAATACACCAGTGGGTGTGAGATTATTTATCCATGTTTGTATCAGTCCTGTAGAATCCCTGTAACAATTTTTTAACTTCTTTGAAGTAGAAACATCTTTGAGTCCCTGTCTTTCACACATGAAAGGGAGAAGACAATGGGAAAATTGTAATCTTCTTGCAATTCAAATGACACCAGAGTTTGCATGGCTTCCAGTGACAGTTCAGTTGTGGTGGTTTGAGGGGTCTCAGGTTTCCTTAAGAAGACCACAGAGACAAGTCCGTCCCAAGGGACATCAGTTAATCTCTTCTTTAGTCTCTTCCTCCACCTCTTACAGGCTTCTGTCTTCAATCTCCTTTCCTTCCTTGCTAGTTCATACTGTAACTGACGATGGGTTTTCTTCTCGACTGGCTTCATTTTTGCTGTTCTTCCAGGAGAAAAATCTATTACCTGCACCGCCGATACAAGTTCATGAATAGGTGAGTACAATTCTTGTGCCGGTCTGCTGGAAACCCATTTGGATACAAATATATTGGTTAAGGTCAAGCCAGAAGGAAAACTTTATTAGCTGTGTTTGTAAGAAGGGTGGAAGGAGTGTTGACACTGTAGGACATCTGCAAAAACAAACACAGAAGTTGTATTTTTAAGGCACCTGAAATGTGAAAGAGTCATAGAATCATAGAATTATTTTGGCTGGAAAAGACCTCTAAGATCCCCCAGTTCAACCATTAACCTAACACTGCCATGGATGTGAAACCACATCCTGAAATTGCCATGACCACACATTTCTTGAACACCTGCAGGGATGTTGACTCTACCACCTCCCTGGGCAGCCTGTTTCAACCTCTGACCACCCTTTCAGTAAACACGTTTGTCATCATATTCAACCTAAACCTCCCCTGGCACAATTTCAGGCCATTTCCTCTTGTTCTATCACCTGACACTAGGAAGAGGAGGCCGACACCTACCTATCTCCAACATCCTTTCAGGTAGCTGTAGAGAGCAATGAAGCCTTCCCTCACCCTCCTCTTCTCCAGGCTAAACAACCCCACTTCTCTCAGATGCTCCTCATAAGCCTTGTTCTCTAGGCCCTTCACCAGCTTTGCTTCCCTTCTCTGGGCATGCTCCTGCATCTAAATGTCATTCTTCTAGTGAGGGGCCCAAAATTGAAGACAGTATTCAATGTGCAGCCTCACCAGTGCTGAATACAGGGGCACAATCACTTCCCTACTCCTGCTGGTCACACTATTGCTGACACAGGGCAGGATGCCAGTGTTGTCTTTTTTATGAAGTATTTTTCAATCAATGAAGCTTTTTAAAGAAAGATAAATATGTTAGTGCAGACACTACCTCTGTATTTTCATGTAGCTCATTAGGGAGGTTCTTGGGGTTAAAATATCACAGTTGCAGGTTTTTTTGCCTTTTTCTTTTTTTTTTTTTTAATGCACCTTAGTTACTTCTAATAGTGGCATTATTTATTTATTGCTTCCTCTGTGGGGATTCTTAGTGCTTTGTTGGTAGGCAGGAAGGCAATGAACCAAGTGCATCTCTTGTGTAACATTATTGAGCTTGAGAGATGAGCACACTCCAAGAATCTTTGAAGGTCTTTCACTCAATTATTAAACATTTCAAGGTTATATTTGATGCCTGATTTATGTCTGACTTAATGCAATGAAAAACTTACAGTGCTGCAGTTTGTCTTTTCTTTTTGATACTTTGGATGACTACACAAAAATGTCTCCAAAAAGCCTAAAAATTATATAGGCTTGGCAAAGACCAGATCATATGTTAGCATTTAGTGCCACAGTGCTGTTGATACAGTTTTCATAGGTTTCTAGCATTTGATTTGCTGTGTCACTCTGAGGCCAGTGGATAGATTCCCAGGAACCTCTAAGAGACAAGAATTAAACTTAACAAAATGTGCATTTTGGAGCAAACAGCTGTATCATGATGCAGGTAATTTGGGTAGATTAACATCTATGGGAAAATAAATGGCATATCATCACTCTGCTGTATGACCATATTAAAAAGCAGGTTTATGTATTACATTCCATCACAATGTGCTGGTGACTTGAAAGTATCAGCATGGATCTCATATTATGGTATTTGCTTCTTTATATTACAAAGCTCTAAATGGACACTTGGTGGAGTTAAGGCATTTTTTACCATTTTGACCTAGTCAGCACATGGTAATAGACTTAGACAGTTCCAAAGAAATGAGTCATTTTACTTTTCCAAGGAGATAACCAGGGAATGCTTTCCCTGCAGATGGACATGCTGTATGTTCTGAGCCTTGCAGACAGGGTTTGAACTTTCTCATGCCTGTTTGCTAGCAGGCTCACTGAGCCTTGGGAATGCAAACCAGTCACATTCTGAGTACAGTCAGTGAGAAACCAACATGAATAATGCATTGCTCTCAAGTGGGGAAAGCACTCTGTGCCTGCATGCATGTGTGTGTGGTGTGATAAACTTGCAGCAAGCATATCTCAAATGTGCACATTGACTTCCAGGATGAATGGGAAAGGATTGCAGATTAGCAAGGGTGTTAATAGCTTAGAGAATTCAACAATGATTTTAGCTAACAAATAAACAAGGAATGGAATATTTAGACCTTTCTGCCTGATTCTTTTTCCCTTTTCCTTAAGGAGACACTAAGCCTGCTGAATACACAGTAATGCAGAGATTGTGGCCTTTACAGAGGAAAATCTGAAAGCCAAGAGACAGGGAATTTCCATGCAGAGAACTTTTTTTTTTTTTCCTTATCAAGTTATTTCAAGGTCTCAGCCTGGATGCTGCAACTGGAGAGCTGCAGTTGACCAGGCCCTTTGCAGCCCTGGGGTCTGACATCTTGCTTGCACTCAGGCACAAATGTTCGCAAACTGCTTCCTCTTGTGCTCTGAACTGCTGAGTCAGTGCACACACTGCCCAAGAAGAGGTTATGGTAAATTTAGTGTAAGTCTTGTATTATGTTCATGTACACACTGAAACAGGCATGTTGAAATGTGCCTAGGTCCAAAAATTAGCATTAACTTTCTTACCCGAGATACTTGATAGTTGGGTATGGATTGCCTTTCCTCAGGGTGACTGTGGAGAGCTCACAGCGTTTGGTGACCACCGAGTTAGGGCACTAACTTCTGTCAAAATAACAAAACAACTACACTTCCAGTCCTTGAGCTTCATCCAGAACTGAATTTAAAGTTCAAAGGATGTCAATTCATGCTCTTTAGCTTCACTCCTGGACAGATTCATCCAGTGACTGAAGTATGTGTATAGTCCATAATTTCTGGTCTATGATTTCTGCATCAGGTCACTGATTAGTACCTGAAAGTGTTAGAAGTTTCTGGCTCATCGTGCCAGACATATCTCATCTTTCTTACGTGTTTCTCATTATAACACAATTTGAATTTGGTTTTGATTTTCCTCTCCAATCAGCTCTGTTTCTTCCCTTTTCATTCATCTCTGTGCACATCTTTCATGAGTACACTTGCAGTTAGATCTGCCCTTTTCTCAGCTTGAGCTTAGTTTACTTCCACCTCCTAAACACAAAAATCTATGTAGCAGTCAGCTGTTGATGTGTACACTGAGCATTCTGGTTTCTTGGCCATCGTAGTATTGCAAGAGACTGCAATTCAACCAAATGAACAAAGCAACACAATTTTTATAGCATCAATTGTGAGGTAGGAATCCACATGGAGTACAGAGATCGCTGGGATTTAGCTGCCAAAGCTTTCCGTCACAGTCTTTGCTGTTCTAATGTTTACACATCCAAAGTCTAACGTGTTAATTAAGCCTGAAAATTAACTGAAAAGCTACACAATAAAGCTTTAGAGAGTTGCCAAAAGCTTGCTGGACTTAATAAGATTTACAGTAGCATGTACCATCAGCATTGCTTTTCTGCTGAGACAAAGTAAGATGCTCCTCCGCTGAAAGCTGATTGGTATCAATTAAGTTCAGCATGTATAATCTGTTCTACCTTGAGAAAGTCAAAACACATTGCATCTTTTCTAGTTCTAAATATGAGGTGGCCTGGTTTGCCAGCATGTGTTCGTTGTAAATGCTCTGTAGTGTAATGAAAAAACACTGTCTCAAACACTCACACTTTCCCTGTGCTGCAGGATCGAGAAACAAATAAGCAGGTTTCGAGGATGGTTGCCTAGAAAACCAATGAAACTGGACAAGGAGACACTGCCAGATCTGGAGGAGAATGACTGCTATACTGCTCCATTCAGCCAACAAAGAATCCATCAGTGAGTATTTTATTACATCTTAATTTCAAGCAGGAAACTTCTTTTTCTGGATTGATCTTGGACAAAATTGATTTCTTACTTCATGTCCTAAAGTCCAGTGCTTTCAGATTAGTTCTTTGTCACGAAAAGGGAGAGATAGGGAGTACTGAGAGAGTATAAAGTCTGTCTACATTCCTTATAATTAAAGGTCCAAATCACTAAAAGAAATCAATGGAAAAATTCCTTTTAGTTCAGTGGAATTTCAATTACATCCCTAAAGTGGTCAAATGGCTAATTCTCTTTCAGGTCAGAATTGCAGTTGTTCTTTGTCTGTTAAAGATGTGATTAAAATTTCATAATCAAAATCAGTCATTCTAACAGTGGTGGTCAAAATAAACTGACACTGTGTTTGATTTCTAGTTACAACTAGAACAAACAGAGCTCTACAGAAAAAGAGGATGTAACGTTGTTTGTATTTCTCTGGTTTTTGCTTTTATGGAAGCAGAACTGCTTCCAAATTGCCAGTGTTAATACCTGCTGGTGACTGTCGTCTGAGCATACCAATGGCATTAGCGTTGAGTCATTTGAGTACTTGAAGCCTTTGTTGACTTGCAAAATGCACAATAGAAAAAGGCCCGTGTCATTTTCAGATCCCATGTTGAAGGTCTCTTCCAACCTAAACCAAGCAGCATCAGCCAAGGCAGAAATGGAAGACACAGAATTAGAGGCAGCTCACAGTCTAAAAACCTGAGGATATATTTGGCAGGGAGAAGCCAAATTAATACAATGCTCTTAAATGCCTCACTTTAAACAAATGATTTTTCGGGTTTCAGATTTGTCAGCTGTAATTAGAATGAATAAAATAGACCTTGTCTGACATCAGTAACATCTTTCCAAACACAGCAGAAAAACAAAGAAAATGCAAGAATCCCATTTGTAATATCTCACCTTAACTTTTGCAGCATAGCTTCAGGTTTTCTTCTAAAGGCATTAATGCATACCTTATATCACAAATTATCGGTACAAGAGAAGCCCAAAACTCATCTTGTTTCCTGAGTGATAGAAAATCTCCTTTTGGAGGAAAGATTCTCTGCCTGGCTGAGGCAAGCAGTTTTTTGGAATTGTGTGGAATGCAAAATGATAATTTTCAAGATAAGGCTCCTGAGAGTNTTAAATTTCAGAGCAAGAGGATGTCTTATGGGTGGTTGGGATCTTTTTGGTAAGGAAAACAAGGAAACTGAGAACAAAATCNAGAATGAATAAAATAGACCTTGTCTGACATCAGTAACATCTTTCCAAACACAGCAGAAAAACAAAGAAAATGCAAGAATCCCATTTGTAATATCTCACCTTAACTTTTGCAGCATAGCTTCAGGTTTTCTTCTAAAGGCATTAATGCATACCTTATATCACAAATTATCGGTACAAGAGAAGCCCAAAACTCATCTTGTTTCCTGAGTGATAGAAAATCTCCTTTTGGAGGAAAGATTCTCTGCCTGGCTGAGGCAAGCAGTTTTTTGGAATTGTGTGGAATGCAAAATGATAATTTTCAAGATAAGGCTCCTGAGAGTATCTCTGCAGCCACAGCTTGGGAAGGGCTTTATGCCAAAGCATTTCTTCTGAAAATTATCAGTTACAAGGATGCACAGTTCACAATATGTGAGAAATGTTTTCCCTCAGACATAATAATAATTAGTTTGGGGTTTTTTTGTTGGTTTTTTTTTTTAACTACATCTTAGTTATTTTATGTAGTGAGCTGCCAGTCAGTTGGGAACAGTAACAGTAGTAATTAGCTGCAATTTCTTAGATGGCCATATAGGGGCTGGAAAATGCTTTTAATTGCCATTTAGAGGTTTCAAACTTTATATCAGGAGTTATTTCCCCCCTTCCCACCTCCCCTACCCTTTTTTTTCCTTCCCAAAGGCAATAAAGTCTGGTTAAATAATCTACTTTAAATATGTATTACTTCAGTGAAAATGAAGCTAAAAAAGTTATATGATGAGGACAAGTAGGACAAGTTGGTGATCAATTTAAAAAATATTCTTTCATACCAGTGATTAATGGAGATTTTCTCATTTGTACACTTGTCCTCTTCTGATACATGAGGGTCTTGTGCTGCATCTTTGCAGATTTCCAAGATATGTGTTTCTCAGGGTGGAGTTACACTTTAAGCTTTCTCCGATGCCCAGGTTGGCCCTAATAAACCCCATCCCTACCAATATCTGTCCCCATGTCCCTCTGAGCTCCTTCACCTCAAGGTCTTAGATGAATCAGGGAGCTGCTACCACAAGAGGTGAGGCACAAGACTGCATGGAGACTTACTTGTTTGGGATTAGAGTGGTCATTCTTGTGTTTAAATAATAACTATATATTTAAAAATAGCTTTTTATAAGCAGTGAATCAGAGTTCTGCTTTTAAACACAGCTTTGTGAAATCAAACTTGGAAATGCCCTGTAGTAGGTTTTTTAAATTCTCTCTGATTCTGGAAGTTCTAATTGCCTTGCAATCTGCATGAAATAGGACATTCCTGAAAAACACATGAAGATCACTCTGCCTCAGGTAAGTATACCTGAGTAAATCAATTTAAATTAAGAAATTATTGGAGTGGCAGGGTGATTTTAGGGGAAGGACAGAGGAAACTGGAGGAGAGATTCAGCAGTTTCATCTCATTTCCCTCCCTCTATTTCACATCAGCAATTTTGATGCTATGAGGTGCCAAATCTGAAGCAGACAATGACACCAATACAATTTAGGATAGAGTCATAGAATTATTTAGGTTGGAAAAGTTATTCAAGATCATCAAGTCCAACCATTATCCTTACTCTACCAAGTCCACTACTAAGCTGTAGCCCCAAGCACCACATCTACATGGCTTTAAAACACATCCAGGGATGGTGACTCCACTCTCTCCCTCGGCAGATTGTTCCAATGCTTGACAACCCTTTCAGAGAAAGTTTTTTCTTAATGCCCAGCCTAAACCTTCCCTGGTGCAGCTTAAGGCCAAGATGATCTGCTCCATGACCTTCTCTGGCACCAAGGTAATCCTAGCTTAGCCACCTGATGTGAAAAATCCCTTATAAACATTAATAAGCATTTCCTTTCAGTCAAACAAATAAGAAGTCAACTCCAGCCTTAAAAGTCAGGCAAAATGAAAATAAACAGAAAACTATAATAATACATCAAATGTAAAACAAATACACTAGGGAGATGTGTGGTAATACTCTCACTGGAAGACTATAGGCTCATCTTGTTCCTGTTAGTACAGATGAGGATTGACACTCTCTGATGTTAAATGAGGTAAAAATCTACTTCTGCCTCAGCCAACAAGAGCTAGCTACCACCAGTGGTCTACTTGGGAGTGCAGAGAGTTAGGCATTTTTCCTGTTCTAAGGAACACACTTCTATAGTGATTCCTGCTTCACACGAGGGGGCTTTTAGCTTGGACTACTCCCAGCAGCAAGCACTTGCTTGGAAGATACCTTTTGATATGGTGAGTGTCAGACATCCAATCTTTCAGTGTCTGAACACACTGTGGAGCAGAGATGCACATCAATGCACGCATGCAGACATCCTCACTTTCTAACTGTGTAACCAGGTCATGGGTGTTCAGCTTCCAGCTTCTGCACCTCAGTAAACTTTTCCTGCCTTTTTCTGCTTCAAAATAACTTGAGAAGTACAACTTTCCCCCCACCCCCAAGGGGTATTAGACGAAGATTCAAGAGTTAAATTTATTTTGTACAACCTGAAAAATTACCAGAGAGAATATACAAACAGGAATTCATTGGCAGCTTGTTTCTGGTTGAATTCACATTAATCTGAGGGCCTTCTTTAAACAACAGTTAGCTTTGCTGTGCTTTCTTATCCTTGGAAAGATAATTTGTAATCTCCAGTTCAGAATCTAATTATGGAAGCTACAAATATAATTTCAATGCAATTAACCTTCGCCAACTCTCTGTGCCGCTTACAGTAGGAGTGTAAGAGCAATATTTCCACAGTGACATTTTTTTAAAGGGACTTTAATTAAGGATCAACTCTGGAACCTTTCCTGCCAGAAGTGCTCTCATTATCTTCATTGGGACTTTATTTCTGAATGAGGACAGGGCACACAAGTAAGACTTAGAGAACCAGGCTAATGGTTATAACTGTTGTGGAACAAATCGCTGGCTTTGTCATCTACTCGTACATTAACTTTGTGGGTAATAAAAAGAATAGTCTGTTAATCCTTACTTATTTTTCATCTTAAAAATGAGATGACAAAGTAATCAAAACCTCCAATGATCTGTGTCCTAAATAAAACCTAAACCCTTACTGAGCCTGAAAACAAGCTGTATTGCTCTTATGAATATTCAAGCCCTTACGCGTACTGAGATTCTAACAAGGGCAGCAGAAACAGAACAGCTGAAGAAACTGTTCCATTTGAAAGCAATAAGGGTTAAAAAGCTTTCTAGAACACCTCTCTGCCTTATGCAGTTTAGAGCTCAGTGATATCTGATGAATGTTTATCTACAGCTCATTTGGAAATGTCTTCTGCTCTGGCCTCTGTGAACTGAAGTTTTAAAGGTGAGATTCTCCATAAACTGAGAAATTCTTTTTCTGAGTTACTCGCTGGATGCTGTAGATCATGAAATAGCCTTGATGGCTATTCTGTGAATATGGATTCACCACCCACCAAAGTTTTGGAGGATGAAATGCCCTTAAAGCATGGGAGGAGAAGGGTGGTAATAGTAAGGGGTAAACCCTACCATGGTTTGCACCTTATAAGAGCAAGTCCTGTGTTTTTGGAGATAAAGTGACATCTCCCTGGCACTGTCCTCATTTATGTCAACCTCTAATTGGGCTGTTGTAAGATATAGTTACAACTAGTTGAGATTTTCTCAACCTTTCAATGCCTCCCACTCATGTCTCTTGATTTTTGTTTCGTGTGCCAGAACCTCCTGCACCTTTGGTTACAGTGATACTGCTCTTTATAGGGCTACTGTACAGAAAACTTCACAAAAATTATCTGAATATTTGAAAAAAAAGAAAATCCTATGATTTTATATGTTTTAAAAAACAGATGAGGATTATTTTAAACTTTTACTATATGAAATTCAGTCCCAAAACAATGATGTTGTTAAGCATAGTCCAGGACATCCAGAGGACTCATTTTAGCACTCCTTTTCACCTTTGGTGAGCTCTAGCATTTCTCCTACACCCATGTCTCCATGACTAATGTTGGAAAACACTGAGGGACATTCTCCCAGCCTGCTCTAGTCATGCTGGGTCCTACCTCTCTACCTTTAGGCTGGATGTTCGGAAAACAATCTTTGCAGGAAGTGATTGGCTATTGGAATGGGCTGCCCAGGGAAGTGGTGGAGTCACCATCCCTGGAAGTGTTTAAAAAGAGACTGGATGTGGCACTTAGTGCCATGATTTAGTTGACTAGATGGAGTTAGGTAGTAAGTTGGACTTGATCTCAAAGCTCTTTTCCAACCTGATTAATTCTGTGATTCTCTCCTTTCGCACTCCTGCACTCAGATGCCTTTTGCAGGCATGAGGATGAGCAGGGCAGAACCTCTGCAGCTTCTCATTTCTAGAACTGCTTTCAGCTAGGGAATAGGCAGAATTCTTCATGGCAGTTATTAAACTGAGGTGTTGTTTGCTTCACAGACACATGTGGTTGTTCCTTCTCAAAAGCTGTAACAACACAATTGTTAAGTTTACAAATGAATGCAAATAACTAAGTATTTAGTTTCCTTAGTATATGCAAAGGACTGTTTAATCAGAACCCTACTGCTTATTCCAGTGTCTAACTTTCACAGTCCATCCTGAAGCCCTGCACACCTCAAGAAGCTACAGAAATTCTTTAGTAGTGGTTAACCGATGAGTTGAAAGAGTATTTACTGTCTGCATTTCCCCAGGAATTATGATTATATGCTAAAACATCTTGTTTTCTTTGACCATGCATATTTGGATTAAGAAATCCATGTCAAATAAATATTACACCAATCTAATAAATACATTTATTTTGTAGTTTGGGGGAGGGGGGGGGGGGGGGGGGGGTTTCG
>WBNM01027969.1:0-84342 GCA_013399055.1 Ramphastos sulfuratus | reverse complement strand
CGCGGGAGTGGCGGGCAGGTTTATTAAAGATCAGTTTCCTGGACTCATCAAAACTCTTCCTAAACTATTGAATCTGCATCCATTCATAACCTCAAAAGTAGCTTCTGAGAGCTAATTTTCTACTCTGTTTTAGCTTCTGGGACAAAACACAGGAGTATATCGTATTTCCCACTTCTAACATAGCATTTGATTTTCACTGAGAGTATCAAGTAGATGTTTCCATCTGACCTTCAATGGTAAAGCATACTAAGGAATCCCAAAACAGCAACCAGATGTGAACTTCTACAGCTGCACTTAAAAATCTTATGCCTTTGCAAAATTTTGTGCAAGTACTTTGTAGCTTGCAGTGAATTATATAAAAGCAATGCTTATCATAATGAATGCTTAAATATCTTTGATCTTTCTCCACACTTCTCCATGTAATTCTTTATTAGAGAATGAATACTTTTGCTGACATCATCTCATCTGTTGAATCATCTCACTTAATCCAGTGTCCTTTAATTTTCCTTGCACTTGCTCTCATACTGTGGCTTTTTAGTGTGCAATGGGACTCAATGTTTGCTTTAAATGTGCTACAATACGCTCCTGAGATGTCCTTTGTGCTTTTCCATAGCTTCATCATACACAACAAAGATACTTTCTTCAATAATGCTACAAGAAGTAGAATTGTACACCATATCTTACAGCGAGTGAAATATGAAGAAGGCAAGAACAAAATTGGTAAGTGCTTAGCAAAGTTCTTTTAAATGTGAGTGCTATCCTATAAAAACCAAACCAAACCAAAAGTCTGCCTGGGCTCATAACAGATTCTTTTATTTCCTTTTTTTTTTTTTTCTCCACTCACATGAGTTTCGAGATGTTTACATCTCACCTACTGCTCTTGTAGGGACTTTGCCTGGAACATATCACCTACCTGTAATATCAGGCTACTTTCACAAGCACATGGCATTTATCTCCTCTGCAAAGAGATTGACTTAAGCAAGAAATACATACAGAGCAAGGCCACCTTGCTAGAAGAAAGACATTGAGGTTCTGGAGTGTGACCTGAGAAGGGTAACAAGCTGGCAAAGGGTCCAGAGAACAAGGCTGGTGAGGAGTATTTGAGGGAACTGTGCTTGTTTAGTCTAGAGAAGAGAAGGCTGTGGGGGAGACCTCATTCCTCACTACAACTCCCTGGAAGGAGTGGGATTGTTCTTGACTGGATATTAGGAAAAATTTCTTTCCTGAAAGCCTTAATGCCCATGGTAGTCTTAAGCCGATGGTTGGAACTGATGATCTTTGAGGTCTCTTCACACTAAAACAATTCCGTGGTTCTAAGATTCTATGATTTGTGCTGCTGGGCTTCTCCATGGATACCTGTCCACTCCTAAAAGAGGTGGAAGGTTCTGTACCTCTGTGACTGCTTTATGTTGAATGGAAGCTCACCAGTGACTTCCTCATTGCCGAGGTTGCGATGTGTAACTGTGGCATCACTTCCAGATGGAAGGTGGAGTGGACCTTTGGAGCAGCATATATACTGCTCCACAAGAGCAGGCAGTGACACAGGAAGGCTGGAATACAAAACAGTGGCCCTCTTCTGTCTTAGGATACAGGACACATGATATGCCTACCACATAGAATCACAGAATGTCAGGAGCTAGAAGGGACTTCAAAAGATCATCTGGTCCAGCCCTCCTGCCCGAGCAGGATCACCTAGAGCAGATCACACTGGAATACATGCAGATGGTTCTTGAATATCTCCAGAGAGGGAGGCTCCACAACCTCCCTGGGCAGCCTGTTCCAGTGCTCTGTCACCCTCACAGTGAAAAAATTCTTCCTTAGCTTCACATGGAACCTCCTATGCCTCAATTTCCACCCATTGCCCCTTGTCCTGTCACTGGGCATCACCAAGAAGAGGCTGGCTCCATCCTCCTGGCACCCACACCTTACATATTTATAAACATTAATCAGGTCACCCCTTAGTCTCCTCTCCAAGCTAACAAGCCCCAGCTCACTTAGTCTCTCCTCATAAGGAAGATGTTCAACTTCCTTAATCATTTTTGTGGCTCTGCACAGGACTCTCTCAAGCAGCTCCCTGTCCTTCTTGAGCTGGGGTGCCCAGAACTGGACACAATACTCCAGATGTGGCCTCACCAGGGCAGAGTAGAGGGAAAGGAGAACCTCCCTCAACCTACTAACCACAACCCCTCTAATATACCCCAGAATGGCATTGGCCTTCCTGGCCACAAGAGCACATTGCTGGCTCATGGCCATCCTTCCACCCACCAGGACTCCCAAGTCCTTCTCCCCTTCACTGCTCTCTAGCACATCAGTCCCCAACCCATCCTGATGCATGGAGTTGTTCTTTCCCAGGTGCATGACTCTACACTTGCCCCTGTTGAACTTCATTAAAATTCTCCCTGCCCAACTCTCCAGCCTGTCTAAGTCTGTCTGAGTGGCAACACAACTCTCTGGTGTGGCAGCCACTCCACCCATCTTGGTGTCATCAGCAAACTTGCTGACAGTGCACTCCGTGCCCTCATCCAGGTCATTAATGAATACATTGAATAATACATAGAGACAAATGGACAGGCAACTCCCATAAAACTCTGCAGCTTATTTCATTTCCTTGGTATTTAAGCCACATCCTTCCTCAAGAGGTAGAAAAACGTCCCAAAACCTCACTTGTTTCTTCCTCAGCTCCTAGGATGATGGCAGAAATAGCTTTGAGCAATGAGAGCAAGCAGAGGAACAAGAGCAGAAGAATTCTTGTGGTGCATGCAGCTACTGCACTTAGCGCAAACAATTCCAGTCCCTCCCTGCCCCAAGATCCCAAGCTCCCTCTCATATCTATTTGTGTTGTACTTACCATCAACACAACCTTGCACTGATTGCTGGGCAGAGCAAATCCTGGATCTGCTGCAGAGGTCTCTGGTCTCTGGCTTTTCTGCCAGAGACTTTGCTAAGCAGACACTAACGCAATCACTCAAAGTTCTATTTATGTTGAATTAGTGCTTCACACTCCTGTGTTCTTGCTGCTATCATTCCCCTGTGAATTAGAAAAAGAATCAGGACTCTTTGCCTCTTGATCAATGGTGTTCAAATGCCTTCAGGCTGTTAGTGCCAGTATTTATTTTGAATTGCTCATAGCTTTTCAATCTTATTTTGGTGACTTTCAAAGCAAAAAGTGTCCACACCTCAGGAATTATTCATTATTCCTCTGGTAGTTCTCACTAAAGAGAGACAAAGCCAGGCTGAGCCGGGTGTATGATTACTATTTTGTGCTAAATTGCAGTCTTTTTTGTTCAAGTAAAAGCATATTTTCATGTGTTGTGGTCTTTATAGCTACAAAGTATATAGTCTTATGTTACTACAGCCTGTCTTGTTCTTATTCTATCTATTAGTCCAGCAGTTTTGGTAAGACATGAACATATTTACAGTGTTGTTATATGGAAATTAAGAGTTTCACTTGCTTTAATGGCCTGCAGTTCAAAAATGTAAAGACCTTTCCTGAAGTCTTCATCTCTGAAGAGGCAGAGCCTTTCATCTAAATAGCTTCCTTAGACCATAATTTATGGGGTCAAACTTCAGTCCTGGTGGGAAGTGCCTGATTTCACTGAAGTTATGCTAAAGATGAGTTTGGCAAATGAATCTTTAAACACCCAACATAATAAATGATTAAACATAAATTATTATTAATATTTGAACAAGTCTTTGCTTGCATTATGGCTTAGTTTATCAAAAGCTATAAAAGATGTATTTTTCTACATGTGTTCTTTACTGTTAGTGAGCTTCAAACTTCATTTCTCCAGGTCATTATGAAAGTGTGTTTTGCTTTTTACTTAGCAGTTTTTCTGGTCCTTTCACTCATAAATAATTGGATTCTTTTGATTCTTAGGTCTGAATCGATTGCTCAGTAATGGCTCCTATGAAGCTGCATTTCCTCTTCATGAGGTATTTTTCTCTTTCATTTTTTAAAAATTATTATTTTTTATATTTCCCACAAAAGTAACTCCAAATTCTGTAATCATTAGCAAAAAGAGAAGAATAAAGAGAGTCGTTCTGGATCTGTTCTATAAAAAGGGCTCAGGTTTTTTCAGCATTTTTTCAGAGGGAAAAAATATGTTGTGGTTTTGTCTTTGAGATTCTCACCTTATAGCCTTTGACTTGAACACATAATTGTTTTAGGAAGAATAATCTCAAAGCTTACTGAAGTCAGAAAAGATTTCCCTTTTAATGTTATATTTAGTTTTTCAAGCACAAGTTTGCGTAAATTGTGCAAGTGAGAGAGATATCTTAGATATTCTTTCTTCTTGCTGCTGTTGTCCATTAATGTCCAGATTTGTATTTAGGGAAGTTACAGAAGTAAGAATTCGATAAAAACCCACGGGGCAGAAAACCACAGACACCTGCTCTATGAGTGCTGGGCTTCCTGGGGAGTGTGGTATAAATACCAGCCACTGGATCTTGTGAGGTAAGAGTTTCTTGCTTTTAATGTGTCACACTCTGAGTGCTTGGAGCATAGGTTATCCTTCTGACAAAGCAGTAAAAAGCTCAGGTAATCTATGTGGGTTTTTCAAATTGATCCTGAGGTCATAGGAATTCATTTCATTCATGGTGTCACTACACCCAAAGAAGTATCTACAGACAAGCTTGTGGGAGGAACTGAAAGTGAAGAAAGTTGCCTTTTAGTGTTTCCTGACACCAAAACTTCTGATGAAGAATTTGCACAATATTTACGAGACAGAAAAGAAACAAAACAAACACCACCAAACCAAACAACAACAACAACAACAACAACAACAAAACCCCTCATATCACACACCAGAGGAAATATACAAAAAACAAAAACCCAACCAACAAAGCTGGCTAGTCTTGTTTTCATGTCTGTCCACTGGAGGAAATATTCTTTCTCCTAGGAGCAGGGGGCTTTGGTGAAAAACAGGTTCTCCTCAATCGGATTTTATTTTTGTCCCAAAAAAGCAACCACAAAAGGAGCTCTGGATGAAGTTTAATGGCAGAGCTTAGAGTTACTGAGTGTGCTACTGTTTTCAGCAGCACTAGTGGTAGATGGGTGGAAGTCTCACTGTTCCACCTGCTCTAAACTCAGCCCAGCTATGTCACCACGGTCTGAAGTTACATTCCTCTTGGAAACAGCCTGCAGAGAAGGAATACTGAGAAACATGAGATGTGACTCTAAATTCTTATAGCACTTTTAAATATTTTCAAATAGCCTTGCACATGCTAATAGAGGGTTACCTGGTTTTTATGGATCTAGAGTCAGAGCCTTCACAGATCATTTTGGCAGAACTATTATTGGGCATTACAGAATCACAGAATAACCAGGTTGGAAAAGACCTCTAAGATCATCAAGTCCAACCTATCACCTAACCCTTCCAGTTAACTAAACCATGGCACTAAGTGCCTCATCCAGCCTCATCATAAACACCTCCAGGGATGGTGACTCCACCACCTTCCCAGGCAGCCCATTCCAATGCCAATCACTCTTGCTCCGAATAACTTCTTCCTAACGTTCAGCCTAAACCTGGCCTGGTGCAGTTTGAGACTGCGTCCTCTTGTTCTGTCACTGGATGCCTGGGAGAAGAGCCCAACCCCACCTGGCTACAGCCTCCTTTCAGGTAGTTCTAGAGCGCAGTAAGGTCTGCCCAGTAAGGTCTTCTCCAGACTGAACACTCCCAGCTCCCTCAGCCTCTCCTCATAGGCCTTGTCCTCCAGCCCCCTCACCAGCCTTGGTGCCCTTCTCTGCACACATTAACAGGATTTTTCTGCTCAAAAAGAGGACTACGAAGCTACAGAGCCTATTAGCAAAGTCTGAACATGTACTGGGGTCACTGAAGATATTGATACATTGGGCACTGGGAAGGGTCATACAGAGCATGCAAGTGGCCCAGCATGCTAATTTCCCCTTGTGTAAGTCATTTAAGTGACAGAAACCTTTGGGTTTTATCAATTCTCAAAATCGTTTCTAGATGAAAGATTTGTAGAGCGTGGCCCAAAGGACAGAATTATTGATTACATGGCCCACCTCAGCTTTCATGAAACATAAGGTGTTCAGTCTTTGTGGAGTAAGAGTTTACAGAGAAATGCAATTTAAACATTTTACTGAGTCATGAAACTTTTTTAATGCTTTAGGAAACAAAATAATGTGTTTGTACCTTTATAATTTAAACCTCAAAGCTTCTTATTTCTTTTTTAATACACTGGCCTGGACAGAAAGGTAGAATTTTTGTCAAATTACACTATGGAAATTGCTGATTTACAGAGAATCCAACAGTTACACTGAAGGGTTTGGGGCTTGTTTTCTCACTATACAGCAATATGTTAGTGTCACAGTATAAACAACTTATCTCTATGATAGCTTTTAATCATTTACCCACAGTATTTCTTATTTGTCAAAGTGCTGTTGAGCCAATATCTGGGGTTTGCTTTAATTTGGTTTATGAAAGTGAACAATAAAGGCATCTGGAAAGTTGTGAGGGGTTTTCATTATGAGAATAAATGGTAGCAGAATGCTAGCTCTAGACCTTGGCAGAAACCTTCTTGAGTAACCTGGGTTTGATGCTTAAGGTTTTGTAAGGTGCTTTAGCTTTTCATCAGACAGTGACATCTGCAGATTTTTCCACAGTTGTTTTACAAACAACAACAACAAAAAAGGTAATCAAAATATCGGACTCCCTAGGCAGGGCCATGGATGTCCTGTAGTTGTTCAAAGTGTTGATATGAAAAGGAATGGGGCAGGGGAAGGTGTGAAGCTCCTTGAGCATTCAGAGCAGTGGAGTGAGTCTCAGTACTCATAGGGCTCACCAGGGTTCAAAGCAGCGGCCCCAGCCCAGCCTGCTGTTTGCTGCCTGGAGTGCACCTATGGCTGCAATTAATTCACCAGAGGAGGAGTGAAGAAAGTCTTTTTCTTTTCACTTCACAGATGCTAGATCTCTCTTATTTCCTGTGCTCCTGCCAATTTTTTGCTGTCTACTGCCACTCTCAGCAGCTCCTCTGTCTAGTGAGCTGGAGATTTTTGCTTGAAGAGTTGACACCACCAGCAAAACCTGTTCTTTTTAATCTTAGTATCTCAGTGTGCATTAAACAGAAGCTTTTTTGTACCAATTCTGTAGCAGGAGCAACTCTTTGTTTTGTTTTTTTCTCATACTAAAAGCTATGTGGGGTGTGTTTAAAGGAAGCAGTTGTATAAGAAAGATACCATGTATAAGAAAGATACTGTGTATAAGACAGAGGTTCTGGAGTGTGTCCAGAGAAGAGCAATGAAGCTGGTGAGGGGCTTGGAGGGCATGTCATATGGGGAGTGACTGAGGGAGCTGGGCTTGTTCAGTCTGGAGAAAAGAAGCCTGAGGAGAGATCTTATTGTTCTTTACAGCTACTTGAAAGGAGGCTGTAGTGAGGCCAGAGCTGGTCTCTTCTCCAAAGTAATAAGCAATAGGAAATGGGCTTAAGCTGCACCAGGGGAAGTTTAGGTTGGATATTAGAAAAAATTTCTTTACTGAGGGGTTGAAACAGGCTGCCCAGGGAGGTGGTGGAGTTGCCATCCCTGGAGGTGTTCAAGAAGCTGTAGATGTGGCACTTGAGGATATAGTTCAGCAATCATGGTATTAAGGGTTACAGTTGGGCTCAATGATCTTAGAAGTCTTTTCCAACCTTTATGATTCTAAAAAAGGAATGGATGGATGGTAATTCTTCTATAGGCATCTGCCCAGAACTTACTGCTGCCAACTGTCATTCTCTACTATATTCTTTGGAAAGGATAGTAAGTTAGATGTAGGTAATGTAATTATCTCACTTGGCTATGATATTTCCACCTTAAAGTCAAGCTGCAGCAATGGAAAGTGAAATTGTTCATACTTGGGTGCTGGATTATTTTTTCCTTAGCTGTTAAAATGAGGCCTTACATTTCTGATGCTGTCAATTTAGTGCCTCCCAGATTTCATTTAATCTGATCAGGTGGCTGGTACAGAGATCCTGGTCACTAGAAATAAACGAAGGGAACTGCAGGATTCCGCTTTCACTCTACTTTGAAACACATGACAACAGGAAGGCACAGACTTGGCACAATTGCAAAGCTGCTCTTATTAATCAACAGATGTGGGACTATGATTTTAATTACACTTCTGCTGGAATTTAGTATCTGTAGTTGTTTTACAAGAGTAATTTAAGAGCCTTAGAATTGGTAGCAATTGGAAAGAGGCAAGACTTAGTCGATATGCTCTGGGACCACATAAATCAAAGGAAACAGTTGCAGTGATTCCCGGGAGCTTTGGATCACCTCCTTCACAGTTCTGTGAACAGCTTCTTTCCTCTAGATTGTGTACAAATAGCTTCTGCTACTGCTTGTCCATGTTATTTACAGGACAAAAAGGGAGGTAAAAATTATATTTATAAAGCGATTGTAAATCTAAGTAAATGAACCCAAATGCAAAAGTGATGCCTGAATAAGTTGCATTTTACACCATATTTATACTAAATTATTTGGTTGCAAGCTAATAACTCCCTTTCAATCTTCTGCCAAGCTTTCCTCCTCACCCCATTTCTCCTGATGTAGCATGAGAGCTTCATGTGTCCAAAACACCTGTTGGAAAGCTCTAACTCCCTCACAAGATTTTTTTCCTGTGATGTAAATTGTTCTGTACAGGATTTTATTCTGACCTGCAAAAGGACTAATGAAGATAAATCAGTTATTGGCTTGTCTATATTCTAGCTCCATCTCTTCCTTCTAGGCATCCTGAACACAGAAGATAATATAATGAAGGTTGTTAAATACAGAAAAATCCAATATCACATTTTATGGGTCTCAAAATCAGATTTAGTAGCTTAATACTTTTCAGAAATGGTCCTCATTGATAAAGCCTGAGATTGGAATATTGGTTTAGTTGAGTGATAATTCTACCACTGGAATGGGGGGAGGGAAGAGACAGTTCATCAAAAAACAGGTGATATTGGAGAGCTAATATCCATGCTAGCATAAAAAATAGAAACTGAGATTATTAGTATTATTCTAATAGTGCAGAATATATGAGGATAGGAGAGATGGATTATTCTATTAGGTGCTTAGAGAGTTTTGGGGTTTTTGTTTAATTGTGGAAGAAATCTTCTATGGGAGAACCATCAAAGACAAAATATGTTTTTCTATCCTTAATAGCAGTCTGAAAAATTAGGTTGTAATAAGTTAGTAAAGTTAACAAAAATGTAAATATCAGTGCCAGTAATTTTCAAAAAGACTTTCCATGAGCAGGCATCTGACAGCAGGTGAAATTGAAGTGTAAGTAATGCACAGTGATGCACCCTGGGGAAAAAAAATCCCTGGAATTCTTCATGTACATTACCGAGTTCTGGCATGCAGGTATAAGAGCTGCCATCACTGTGGAAAGCACAGGGAACAGGACAAGGAATAATGGATATAAGCTAGAACACTGGAGCTTCCACCTCAACATGAGGACAAAATTCTTTGCTGTGAAGGTGCTGGAGCCCTGGAGCAGGCTGCACAGAGAGGCTATGGAGTCCTCTTCTCTGGAGACTTTCAAGCCCTGTTTGGATACATTTCCTGTGTGGCCTGCACCAGCTGATCCTGCTTTGGCAAGGGGGTGGGACTCAATGATTTCTGGAGGTCCCTTCCGACCCCTGACATTCTATGAATCCTATGATTTCTATGAATTCTATTAATATGAAATTTCTGATCTCTCTATAGTGACAGAGAAGAAACAAAAAGCTTGTTCTTCATATGTGGTGCAACTTGAAGGAAAAGAGGGGCAAAGCTATCTCTAAATTATCTTCATCTGAGGGTCACGATAGTCCAGGTTTAACCCAATTATGGATTGGAATAAATGTGGCATCTAAATAGATCTCCAAAGACCTTGTGACTGCCACAGGTTGTTTCTATAGCACAGGCAACCTAGTGGTATCTGAGCAGACTTACACAAAAAAATATGCTGCCTATGAAGCCAAAAGAAATGGGATACGAATCTGGTCCTGATTCAGATAGCAGTGGCACAGCCTATGGAGCACCATCTGTGAAACAAAGGGCTGTTAAGTGGAAGGCTGAGGCTCTCTGTCCATATTTAAAGCAGTATGTATCAAAGCAATGTCAACATCCTGCACTTCTTTTTAACATCAGGCTCACAAATGGCGTCAGATGTCTTTTCCTTACATTGCAGAGGTTTGGGTTCTTCCCCATCGTGTCCATTCCCCTTTATGCACATACTGAACTTTGCTTGAGTCTGCATCTAGGATGAAGCTGTTTGATCAAAATAGTTTCACCAACAGCTGTTCCCAAATTCAGTTCATATGCAAGTTTAAGTTGTCTGCAAAGTCTCTGAAGTGCAAGAATATAATCTTAACTCATTCTTTAAAACTAATCTTGCAAATAATCACCTGAAATCTTCAATTGAGTCAAGATAATTGCATATTGATTTGTAAAGCATCCCAATCTCATCATCAGCCTACTGTGCACAAGACCGTGAAACACAGGGCAATGCACGAGCCTGCTCCTATGCTGATGACTTCAGCAGGAGGGGGTTGTGTTCTTAATGTGTTCTTTAGCACATAAAGAAATGTTTGGTTGAATTTGGAAGGAAGGAAAATGTTAATGAATATGTAGCAAACAGGAGCTTCCTGACCACTTTGCTGTCAGTTTTTAAGCAATACAGCTAGCAAATGAAGTTTAATTCACATTACTGTCCTCAAATCAGTGCAAGGTGATACATCAAGATATCTGTTGGACCTCACTTGCTCTTTGCTTTCCACTTGTGGTAGAATCGTGGTGTTAATTTTTTCAGGAACTGAGCTAAGAAAAGAAGCAATCAGATTAAAATCCACTGAAATGGAGAATAACCCCTAGTTGATTAATTGCTTTGAAATAATTTGAGCCCATACAATTTTTCCTGTTGTGCCGATCTGATGGATGAAACTGCAGTTATTTGGGAAGCACACTTACATAGCCAAAAGGCATGAAAACCATCAGTATCCCAAATAGGAGAAACTACCTTTTGGGAATGAACTCAGTGTTTCCTTTCTGAGGTCTCCACTCATTACACTGTAAACTGCAGTTAGAGAATTTTTTGATTAATTTTTGAAGTTCCTTCATCAGGCAGGTTCCTCACTGTGGATTTAGAACCCCAGCTGCAGGCTTTTTCTTTAAGAAATTCTGGCTCTGCTCTCTGATCTACTCTTCAGATATGACAGAAATGTTTATTTTCCATTAGCAAGCAAGATTAAACAGATGTATCCTAATTAGCTGGTAACTTTGCTGTGTTGTGTTTTAAAACAGGCGATACTTTGGTGAGAAAATTGGGCTGTACTTTGCCTGGTTAGGCTGGTACACAGGGATGCTCTTCCCAGCTGCCTTCATTGGATTATTTGTCTTTTTGTATGGAGTCACCACTTTGAATCACTGCCAAGTCAGGTAATGTGGGTATTTCTATAAGGGGAATTGCAGCCATGGGTGGTTATGAATCATTCAAGAGATCTTCATATGAATTGTTCATTATTTCATTTTGAACTGTTGAATGAATGCTCAGGAAAAGACTGTCCTTGATTCTCATCATGTACCCAGTATGGAGATTCTCTTGCTTTGTGCTCCCGAACTGGCGTGGGAGGCAGTGTTTCTTGTCTAGGTCCAGTTGCTAGTGGTGCTAGCAGCTCAGGATGAAGTAGGGAAAAAGCAGGGCTTCTTCATTACTGTTGTAACAGGGTGGCAGAAGGCAGAATTTCCACTCTCTTCAAGGCCTTTCTCAAAGATCCACCACAAAGGAGCATTCTTCAGATGAAGAACCCCCTGGACCTTCTGCTGAATGCTGCATCTCCACATTCTTGCACATTTAAGACAAGTCACAAGAAGTCAAACTTCACTTCATCTACAGTCATCCTCACCATCCTCCCACCAAAGGTCACTTCTGACTCAAGAAGAAGATGGAAATTATGAAGCCTTGAAGACCTGTCCTCTGTAGTTATGACTATAAGCTGAGATGTCTTAGTCAACAAATACTAATTGTACACATCCAGTTATGAAAATCTTGGCTTCAGTTACAGAACTCGTGTTGTTAAATAAATATCTGAATGTTAGTGAAACTTACCAATCCATTTTAAGACTGATTGCTGTGCACCAAACTATTAATTTGCATCTTTTCTATTTTTCCAGTAAAGAAGTCTGCCAAGCTACAGATATCATCATGTGTCCTATATGTGATAAATACTGTCCCTTCATGAGGTTGTCAGACAGCTGTGTTTATGCCAAGGTATGTTATCAACTATGCAAATGGAAATACTTTCCTTCTAAATCATTCACTTTGCCTTTTGCATTTAACTTCAGTGAGCCTGGGGAGATAAAATTTTGAAAGAACAGATCAAGTCCAGCCATTATTAACCTTTTAAGCCATTATTAAGTCTTCTAGCAAGACTTCTGCCTGGGTTGGGAAAACCCAGGCACAAATGCAGGTTTGATGAAGAGTGGGTTTGGAGTAGCTCTGAAAAATAAGACTCGGGTGTATTGGTTGATGAGAAGCTCACCATGAGCAGGCAGTGTGCTCATGCAGCCCAGAAGGCAAATAGTACCCTGGCCTGCATCGAGAGAAGTGTGGCCAGCAGGGCAAGAGAGGGGATTCTTCCCTTTTAGTCTGCTTCTGTAAGACTGCACCTCAAACACTGCGTCCAGTTCTGGTGTCCCAAATCATTCAGCAGATCAAGGGAGGTTCTCTTCCCTTTCTACTCCGCCCTGGTGAGATCTTATCTTGAGTATTGCCTTCAGTTTTGGGCTCCCCAGTTTAAGAGGGACAGGGATCTGCTNTGTTGGAGCAAGTCCAGAGTAGGGTCACAAAGACAGCCAAGGGCTGACACACCTCTGCTGTGAGGATAGGCTGAGGGAGCTGGGGGTGTTCAGCCTGGAGAAGAGAAGACAAAGACAAAGCTCCGGGAGTGGGGCAACACACACCTTATAGCTGCCTTCCAATACCTGAGGGGAACCTACAGGAAGGCTGCAGAGGGACTTGTCATAAGGGTGTCTAGTGACAGGACAAGAGGGAATGGTTTTAAGACAAGGGAGAGTAGATTTAGACTGAATCTTAGGAAGAAGTTCTTCAGTAAAAGGATGGTGAGACTGGAATAGGTTGCCCAGGGAGTTTGTGGATGGCTCCTTTGTGGGTGTGTTCAAGGCTAGGTTGGATAAAGCTTTAAGCAGCCAGATCCAGTTGAGAGTCATCCCTGTCCATGGTGGGGAGGTTGGAGTGGATGTTCTCTGAGGTCACTTCCAACCTAAGCCATTCCATGTCTTAGTCTGACTTGCAAAACACTTGAATGCAATTTACACTTAAAGATTCAGCATTTTCAGAGGTCATGTCCTAGATGCATGTCCTGTGGTGTCCTTGACATCAACCTTTATCTCATAAACCATTCTTCATACGTAGCTCCATAAAATGAAGCTTTGGGTCTACAATCCCAAGCACAAATACAGGCTGGGTGGTGAATGGCTGGAGAGCAGCCCTGAGGAAAAGGACTTTGGGGTCTGGGTTGATGAAAAGCTCAACATGAGCCTGCAGTGTGTGCATGCAGCCCAGACAGCAACCGAGTCCTGGACTGCATCAAGAGCAGCGTGGCCAGCAGGGCAAGGGAGGGGATTCTGCCCCTTTACTCTGCTCTCATCAGAACCCACCTGGAGTACTGTGTGCAGTTCTGGAGCCCCCAGCACAGGAAGGACATGGAAGTGTTGGAGCAGGTCCAGAGGAGGCCACAAAGATGCTCAGAGGGCTGCAGCAGCTCTCCTATGAGGACAAACTGAGAGAGTTGGGGCTCTGCAGCCTGGGGAAGAGAAGGCTTCAAGGAGACCTTATAGTAGCCTTCCAGTATCTGAAGGGGGCCTACAGGAAGGCTGGGGAGGGACTATTTATAAGATCTTGCAATGACAGGACAAGGGGCAATGGGTTTGAACTGGCAGAGGGAAGATTTAGACTGGATGTTAGGAGGAAGTTCTTTCCAGTGAGGGTGGTGAGGCACTGGAACAGGTTGCCCAGGGAGGTTGTGGCTGCTCCCTCCCTGGAGGTGTTCAAGGCCAGGTTGGACGAGGCCTTGAGTGAGCTGTGCTAGTGGGAGGTGTCCCTGCCTATGGCAGGGGGTTGGAACTAGATGATCCTTGAGGTCTCCTTCCAACCTTACCATTCTATGATTCTGTGATGGTGATGGTAAGAGTCAGTCCAAGGCCAGGCTGGCAAATGGTCCTGTCAACATGCAGGTGCATTTCGCACGTCAAGGGAAGGATCCTCAGGACTGTCAGGCCAGCTGCACTCATGAGCACATTGATTTTATTAGGTAAAAATCCAAAATAAAGCCTTATTATCAACAAACTGATCACACTATTAATATATCCCCCAGGTAACACACCTTTTTGACAATGGAGCTACTGTCTTCTTTGCTGTTTTCATGGCAGTGTGGGGTAAGTTTTTGGTTTGATATTAAGTAATTGCACATTTTTTTTTTCTTCTTCTTCAAGATTGTGATGCAGCATAGGCCTTTGTAATTTCCAGGACGCATTTTTCGGACACTGAGAAACACAATATGGGTTTGATTCTTTTCTGCTTATGCAAAAGGAAAATGAAAGCAGTTGCAATCAGGTTTTTTATGTGCTGATAATTTTAATTAAAATTAAAACATGAATGCATTATATAGTGTCTGTGTAGATGGTTGTATTCTGGGGCTTTTGTAATTGTTTTTCAATCTGTCACTCTGAGCTCTTTTCTCTACTAGTGTTTAGGGCTTCTTTTAGCCTAGGGCAGCTCAGATTAGTGTCTGTACTAAAATGAACTCATGTTTTGTTTTTTCCCACCTTGCAGATAGGCTGTAAAAGCTTAAGTACATGTAAACAGGTTGTAATTAAAGCAAAACTCTGATGAAATAAATGAAAAATCTAGTTGAATGACAAACTGATCTGAGAGTGGCCTAACTGTTGCCATGGAGGCTGAATTTTGCCCAGAGGACAGTTCTATTCCTAGCTCAACTACTTTTCCTGCTGTGGTCTTGTAGGCAGAATCGAAGGCAAGAGGAAACAACAATTTCTGGGAGCACAAAAAGCCTTTCAAACATGCCCTGAGCATGCCCAGGCTCTTGGATGCTACCATGCCATTCTGAGAGAAATGAACACCTTTAGAAAATGGCTCAAGTGCCATGCCTCAAAAGTGGCACCCACATCAGGTGCTCCAGGTACTTGAGCTGTCCCGAATTAGCCATTGTTCTCTTCTTCCTACTCAAGCATCTCCAACTGCTTTGGAAAGGTGTCCAAGTACTTCTTGTAATCTCCATTTTAAACTGCAGATGACTTTACTGAGCCACAAAAGATACCTATGAGGCAACATCAGAGCCATCTAGAAAGGTGTTTCCTTTAATCAAAGAAGTAATTTTAGAATATCTGATGGAAGGCAAAATAGGATGGGGATAAAATAGGTCCAGCATGAGGAATTTCACACTTGTTTCCAAGTGGTAAGAAATAAGAAACATTTTTTTTCCTAGATAGAAGAGTTAGTCTAATAAAAATATATTGCTTTCCTGCAAACTTTTCCTCTGGCATAAAACGTTCACACTGATCTGCTCTCTGAGGATACAGAATTTAAGGAGGTTCTTCAGTGGTATTCCTGGTACTTAGACTGTATTCCAGAAGTCAGAATGAACATATTAAGTGGTGTTCTGAAATACAGTAGGGAGAGGATTTCTGAGCAAAGTTCAGGGTTAAGCTGTTTGCTGTGAGAGGGCATTTGCAGTACTAGACAAGATCACCACTTGTTTCAAAAGCATCTGAGGAAATAATGTTTAGACAGCTGCTTGTACAAGTGGATGTTGAGAACTGAGCTGCAAGGTGAGCTCAAGCAGGGCAAGCTTAGGACACGGAAACTTAGTAAAAAAACTGGGAGTTAAGGCCAATGAGAAATTAAAAATTCCAAGCAGTATTTCTGGAGAATACTCAGCATTTGGTTTCAACATACTAACTGGGGCAAGGCAGAACAGTAAGTGCAACTGTGTCCTGTTGAGCTGTCAAAACTCAGATGAGAGCACTGAAGTATGATATAGGGTATTAGTGGTGACTTGTCTAGAGAAGAAGCAGAGACATTTCAAAGTGCAGCACTCTATAGAAGAGTCCAGCAGTAGAGTGTAACAATCAAAGATGGTTATTTACAGGAGGTCACAAAGTAATCTAGCAAGGGAACGTGCATGCTGACCTGGATAGAGGGAGAAAAGTGTAGCACAGTCAAAGCGAAACCAGTGTTGCGCAGATCTTCCTGTTTGCTGCTTAAGGATTTGAAAATAACTTTCTAAAGAGGCTTTAGGAACAGTACATACTTAGCTCTGACAAGAGCTAAATTTATTAAATATAATACGTAAAGATCCTTCACTGCAGATGTGTGAAAAACAAGAAAGAATTCAAGTGCAGTTCAGCATAGCCGTACCTGAGATGTTCATGCCTGTGGACTCACGCCTACTCAAGTCCTGCTCCCTGCTGCTCTTTGCAATAGAAAGTGGTAGTAATCGGTCAGGTTTGTTTCTCCCAGGTCTCCAAGAAGTGCAGAGCTATTTGTTTAACCTATACAAAATAATTCATTGTGGGCCAATAGGAGAGAAACAGCTCCATAAGCCAAGGAATCAACAGTGTGGGGCTTCAGCAGCAGTGGAGACTCATTAACACTGAGTAGTTTTGCTGATCCAAGCTAATCATACTGCAAAAAGTCATAGAAATGTTACGCTCGGGAGATCAAATTTACTTGTTCTGTTAGATTAAATCAAAGCAATTGGTAACCTGGTGTAACATAACTCCAGCTTTCAGAAAAAGGATGACATGGATAGATGAAAATGCCTTCAAACCAAATAGCTGCCTCCTTAAACATGCATTTCACAGAATCACAGAATTTTAGAGGTTGGAAGGGACCTCCAGAGATCATTGAGTCCAGCATCCCTGCTTTTGATATGCCTTATCTGCTAGCAAGTGTTCATTTTCCAAGCATATGTTAACTGCATTGGCTAAAACATTAAAGTAAATATAGACTGGTTGAAAGTTCACTTTCACCAAAGTGATGTCAGTGCTTAGTATCACATTATGTGCTTATCAATATTTGAGGCACAGGAGGTTCCATGTGAACCTGAGGAGGAATTTTTTTCACTGTGAGGGTGACAGAGCACTGGAACAGGCTGCCCAGGGAGGTTGTGGAATCTCCTTCTCTGGAGATGTTCAAGAACCATTTGGATGCATTCCTGTGTGATCTGCTCTAGGTGATCCTACTCTAGCAGGGAAGCTGGACCAGATGATATTTCGAGGTCCCTTCCAACCCCTGACATTCTATGATTCTATGAATATGCTGCAGTAGGACAGAGAGTCCATTAAGGAGATGCTTTAGATCTGGAAAAATATTGCCAGGCTGTTGTAACTCTGTTAAAGCTGACACTGTGCTAGCTTAGGAACAAAGAGCTGTATGCTCTCTGTGGTTATCAGCTTGATGTCTTTCAAAGAACAATAAAGGGAAAAGCCAAACCTCCCAGAGGAGGCCTTTCCATTGATTCATGCCAGCTTTAGGCAGCTTCTAGATTCTTTTAACAAAACAAAGTTTAAGAAACTGCAAACCATAAACAGGCTCTCCAGAATGTGAACATACTAATTTGTGACTGAGTGCTTCCTTAATTGTTCTTTTCATCACTAAAGGGAAGCAGAGTGGTGTACAGGCATATGAGACTACTTTGAATTCTGTCAATAAGAGCTGTACAGAACAAAATGTTTAGTTGTCAGATGTTGGTGCCACGCCACATACACAAACTCATCTAATGTAGCAAAAACTACCTGAGTTAAAAAGCTATCAGGCAAAAGTTCCCAATTTGAGGCGTAGTAAGTTCCATGTAAACATGAGGAGGAATTTTTTCACTGTGAGGGTGACAGAACACTGGAACAGGCTGCCCAGGAGGGTCGTGGAGTCTCCCTCTCTGGAGATACTCAAAACCTGCCTGGACGCATTCCTGTGTGATCTGGTATAGGGGATCCTGCTCTGGCAGGGGATTGGGCTGGATGAGCTCTCGAGATTCCTTCCAGCCCCTGACGTTCTGTGATTCTGTAAATTCCTCAGCAGTACTTTATGCATTTGCACATGCACTGGAACGTGTTTCTTATGGATTCTAGTTTCCCTGTCTTCAAAGAAGGAAAGTTGCTACTTTATCTACAGTAACCCCAAGAAACCTTTAGCTTTGTCAGAAAATCTGCTATATCTAGTAATGATGAGTCATAGGGAGAATTTTCTTCTTTGAGAGTCCTCCCTTGGCTGGTTAGAAACCAAACATTCTCATTTAGCACTAAATGAAATCTCTAAAGCCTCAATCACACTTGGAGCAAGCAAAGTAATCCTTAGAAAGCAAGGTTTTTTGAAAGCAGTTTTGATCACCAGCATGATTTGCTGTTCAAAGAAACCATTTTATGCAAAGAAATTAAAATGATGTAGCAGCTTCATTCCACAACTCTGTGATAGTCATTAACACTTTCTTGACTTAAAAAAAAAGAAAAAAAATTTTTGTTTGTTTGTTTGTTTTTCTGTTTTCCAGCAACTGTTTTTCTGGAGTTTTGGAAAAGAAGGCGAGCAGTGATTGCTTATGACTGGGACTTGATAGACTGGGAAGAAGAAGAGGTTTGTATTACAAAATGTACTGCTTAATTTGTAATACAAGGAGATTTGGTTTTAAATGTAAGCATGTTTTTCTTTTGGTTTTATTTTTCAATTTATTCCCTAAACCTTCATAAACTGGGAAATAAGCATTTTTCTCCTCGGTTGTTCCCTCTGGAGTTCATCAGGCCAAACTCTTCTTTCTTTTTACACCTTTGCAAATCTCAATTAATTTCAATATATTAGTGGCTGTCATTATATGAGATTCAGCTAAAAAATGTGTTTTGGGGGATGCTAACAAATTTTGCATTTGAATCCAAGGCAATTCTTGACACCTCAGGGTACCAAGAATGAGCTCTTATCTGGGTCTTTTTAGATAGCCACCCAGAATATTGATAGAAAGAAAGCCTTGTGAGGCTTGTACCCACTTCTGAATATACAGATGCTGGCTGCCTAACTGCTGCAGAGACACTAAGGGAGATGGACCTACTCGAGGGATTTAATTCATTCTCTGTTGGCAGGGGAAATACCTTTAGGGAGGAAACTAAACAGCAAGAAATAGCCTTAACGTTTTTCTGTGCTAGTTGTCAGTAAGAACCAGCTCTCTCTTGGGATGGAGAGCTCAGGTCTAAGTAGAACTTGAAGGTTTTATTATGAAGGAGAAAAGTAGGATTCAGCAGCAGAAATATTGCACCATGAGTGGGATTTGGACAGGTGTCCTCAGATTCTGCTCTCCTTCCTCTCCAGAGACTGTCCTGAAGCTCTTGGAGGGACTATAACAGGCTGCTGTAGTAGTGTCAATGCAGTTGAACTTCTTTATTACTGTCACTGTGGAAAAATTTCTCCTTTACTAATCCTGCCAGCAGAGAAACAGACTTCTGAGTTTTAGGACTTCTGATTCTAGAAGACAATGTAGTTCAGTGAGGCCATGGAACAGTACAATTGCTGGTATGATGTTGGGATTCTTTAAATGCGTACTGAGTAAGAAAATAACCCAGCAACACAATATGAGAAGGCTTGCAGAAATGGAAAAGCAACATGAGCATCATGATTTGTGCACATATGCTGTCAATTCTTGGTGATACTTCATGGTTACTGAAGTCCTGGTCTTCAGGAATAGATTCAGAAAATGCCCTGATACTGATTTAACTCTCCTGAGATAAGCAGCTTGCTCTTGCCAATGCCAACAATAGACCACATTGAGATAGTTCTGCCTAAGGCAGAAATACTGGTCAGGATTGACCTGCAGTGATCGTGCCCTCTCATGGCTAGCTGCAAAAATAACACTGCTTCTGCTGTCTTGCAGATGTTTGTTGTTTGGAATGCATCTGGCACCATTTAAACTCCCCTGGACTTGGCCTTGTGCTGATTTAGAAAGCTGACTCATCTATGATTCATTTACAAACATTGAATTTACAAACAAAAGTTGTCCTGAAGTGATGCTTTGCTTTTTCTTTGCTTTTGTTTGGTTGGGTTTGGTTTTGGGTTTTTCAGGGGGTTTGGATGCAGGGGGGTGTGGGGGGGTGGGGTGTGAGTTGGTTGCTTGTTTGTTTTTGTTTTGTTGTTGTGGTTGAGTGGGTTGGGTTTGATTTGGTTTCAGTTTTGTTTTGATTGTTTGGTTGGGTTGTTTGGTTTGTTTTTTTTTTTCTTTTCATGTTATAATACTAAGTAATTTCTGGCTCATGTGGTAAATGCTTGGAAGAGGTTTTTTGTTCAGGTGTGAACAAAACAGGTCTAAGCCCATTCGGGACCACTCCCCTTTCTGTTTCCCTTCCCTCTTTGTGCACATGCCCAAACTCTGTTTATAACCTTGCTGCTGCTACTGAAAGTGCAGCTTCTGTTGCAGAGTCTAGCAGAAAGCATTCTCATATAAGATTCAGTCTCTGCCTTCTGGAAGAGCATTGCCATGCCTCTGCAGCTAAGCCTTTTGCTAGAATGAGCACTGAAAAGACAGAAGAGATTAGAGTTGCTAGATTTTTCCTCTTCCAGTCAGAAAGCTGTAAAGAGGTTCCGGTAGTTGTAACTACCCTCACAGGAACATGATTTGCTTATTTTATGATGTCTATCAAATAACATTATCTTCCATAAGAGGTGCTTGTGTCCCACTGGTAGATTGTTTCACTTTGGCCTGCAAGATGCCATATGCATTTCAGTAATCTTCAGGGGATATCTGCTCCCTGTTGATGGTCAGCTGGTCTTTTATTCTCACAACAAGCTTTTTCCAGTAAGCTCTGTCTGGTGCCCTGGGGGTGGTGATGAGTGTACCTGCTCCAGAGTTATTCGTGGCACCTTCTTAAAGTTCTAGAAGTAGTTTCATAAGTGTCTACAGGAGGAGGTAGCAGTTTCTTCAGAAGCAGTGTGGCAGGTAGTGCCTTTCTCTTTCAAATTAGAGGTTAAAAATACCAACAGATATCTGCTGCCCAAAGACTCCTGTGACCAGTCATAAGAGCATCAGTATCTCCTTGGCATTTGATGTATCAGTTCCTCCCCTGTTCAGTGTTCCAGGGGGATCCCAAGTGTGGGAGCTGATTTTCTCACAGAGGTGTCTTCTCTGAAGATGCTACAGCTGCCAGGGCCCATACCTGCAGCACAAATGAAGCACATCCTTGCTTTAAGGTCAGCTCTGTGGACCTCTGTCTCCTCTTCTCAAGTATCGAGTGCTGCTTTGGCTCTAGGGCCTTTGCAGGGTTTTGCATCTGAGACAATCACAGTTTGGCAGCAGATGTTCCAGATGAAAAGGCATTGAGACCTTTTCCCTGTTTTCTGGTTTGAAGTCCACCTCTGCACTTTGCCATTGCCTTTAGCTGTAAGCAAGATGACTGCAAACCACAGGCTTTGCAAGGAGACTTACTTTGGGGGTGCTATCACTGTCCCAGTGATCAAGATTCAAGTTTTGAATCTTTCACAAACCACTTTTCTACATCTGGGCTATAAGGCACAATACATCCTTGGGCTAGGGAGCATAGGACACCTGCAAGAATTTACTCATTGAAAGACTGAGAGACCTCCTGAAAGCAAAGGATTTATTTCACAAAGACATTTACAGTCGCTCTTCTAGTGCATACAGATCTAGCCTAAGGTGTCACACATTAATCCATACTTGATACTGCAGAAATCAGGATTGTTTCAGCTGTGAATAAAGAATTGGATTTGAGAAGTGAGAAAGAAGCAAAGCAGTTTATTTCACAAGGATTGAAAAAGAGACATCCTGTGGAGTCTGATCATAACGCTGTACGTGTCAGTGAGAGAGAATTTTGTCTCCATGAGGAGAAAATTTTATTCCTAAAAGTGCTGCTTTTTAATAAAATCATTGCTAATTAAATTCCCAATCCAAACCACTCTGTGATTCTATGATTCTTCCTCTCAGTTATCATTGGGCAAAATCAGCCGATTTCTTTTATTTCAAATAAATCAATTAAAGAGTTCTAATTACCATTTGAAGTCAGAAGCTTTTGTTAATGAAGATTGTTGTTTTTTATCATCATTATCTACCATCTGATTGCTTTAATTTGCATTGTCAAACTGAAAAATAAGGTTTTGCTATAGAAGGAAATTTACTAATTCCTAACAACAATAGACTGGGGGGAAAAAGCCAACATTTGTAAGGCTTCCTGTCACTTCATTATCACTTTCTGTTCTAAGCAAAGAGACAAAGAAATGAAGCAATTAAAACAATGGGGAGAATTAAATTTGTTGAGGCAGGCAACCTCATGAATTGCTCACCACTTTAGAATTTCACCCAAGGAAGCCATGCAGCAGCCCCTGCAGTGTCCAAGTCCTCCAGCCCGGGTACCTGGGCTTAGCATGTTCTGACTCTTTCAGCCCCTGCATGTCTGGATTTCCTTTTCTCGAAAATGAGGTGCAAGGAGGGAGATGTGGAGAGTAATTGGGTCTTGGTTGGGCACGCAACAGGAAACAAGCTGCTCGGAGTTCCAAGCACTCCCAGCTGAAATATGGCTTCTGTTGCTGTTTATAGTGTACTGTTTTCTTTTTGTTCATTATTTCTTTCTTTATATCATTAACCTCAGCCAGACACTGTATTGCTCACTTCCCACCCCAAGCTGTGCTCAGCATTACTGAGTGCCATTACCTGGGTACGAAGGTTCATGCCACAGTTTCGGTTTTGTGTGGAGATGTATCTGCAGAAATAACATTTGCATTATCTTAATCGACTGGGGATCTGAGGAGATAGCTAGAGGCATGGATTGGTGGATATGATAAGAATTCTAGTGCAGATTGTAAAAGGTAATAAAATCTTAGCATAGAGAGAGATGCAGAGAGGAAAGGATTCCTCATGTATAAGCCAGCAAGTCAGCTGGCAGAGCTCTTGCACAGTCTGCAGGGTGCAGTTCTCAAGTGCTCTGCTTCAATGCTGTCACACACTCTATTCTTTTGCATGCCCCTGGGCACACAGGAACACTACTTGCATAGTTTCTCTTGCTAGATTATGGTCTCCTCAGCAGCCTTCAGCCCTGATAAGGCAGGAACAGCTTGAGCAAGAGACAACAGGAGCGAGGTGCTACCCTGCCTCAACAGAAACATGCTCAGTCTTTGTAGATGGCTTGTGCAGGACTTGTTCCCTCAAGCACACAATTAGTTGCACAGGCATTGCTTTGCAGCTCAGCACACATGTATGCCTCTGAACTTGTTTTAATACCATGTTACCAGGTTGCTCCTTGAATTTGGAAATCGACTGTGTTGAGAAAATGCCCTCAGAATTTGAGAAAATGAGAATGAGATGTTACTGGTTTTTTTTTTTTTTTTTCCTCCCTCTGGGGGAATGTTATAAAAAGGATGTTGGATTTTAGGATATTTATTTCTATTCATATTCCAGAGGCTTGTATAAGTAGTTAACATTCATCTATTCTATGCAGTCATTTAAGGTTTGGGCATTTACAACTTTCAGTTAGTCAGAGTTCAATTAAATGCAGCTGAAGGGTTTTAAGTGAGTGAAATTGGGCAGCTGGGTTCATGGCTGTTACAACAACAACCAAAAAAATGCTCAGCAGGGGCCTGGAAAATGTACAAAGACATGGGTGCTCTCTTGTGGCCAGCTGTACCATGGGCCAATTCCTCAGCATTCTAAAACTTGACTTAATGAATGTGGACTGTCAGCAGCTCTGAGAGTCCATTACTGCCTGGTGCCTTCTCTCACCTCTGACAGCATCCTTGATGTCAGACTCGGGTAAGGGCACGTGGCTGTCAGTGAACCCCCTGGATGGTAGGGCAGTGGAGTAAGCCCTACTGCAGCTGAAAACCATTGGGTCTGACCTGAACTAAGGGTGACCCATGTCTTGTGACAAGGCTGTAAGGAAATGTAATTAACTGTCTCCCCCAAGAAATCCCCAAGTTTTATTTCAGAAGAGAATCTTTTATGGCAAAGCAGAACTTGATATCGCTGCTGCTGAAAGCTTATCCTTCTAATAGCATCATCCAAGTTAGGAAGGAATTGAGCAGTATTAGGTGGCATGGCTTCTTCTTCAGCTGAGAAACTTTTGGTGGTAATTGGGAAGATTTTTGCTGATAACTGGGAAGTTAACCTAGCAAAGTGTAATGGGATTAGGAAAAGAGAGTTTCCTCTTTCCTTTTTTTTTTTTTTTTTATGTTGCATTTTTTGTTTGGTTTTGGTTTTGATTTTGTTGTTGTTGTTGCAGAATTCCAGTATCAATAGGGTGATATCAGGTTCCAAAACTCTGTGGTGTCAACTTTAAAATTACTTTTCTTACAGCCATATCATCTGCAAGAGCATTGTTTAGATGAGTGGCTAATCGGGGAGTCCACTAACTACTTTCAATATTGGTTTATGGGTACAGTGATTTATTCTACTTCTCATGAATGAGATCTCATTTCCCAGCTCAGCTTTTACAGCAGCTGGGCCAGCTGCTGAAGATGTAATTCCCAACAAGAGTGATGTGGTAAATGATTATAAGTTTCCTATAAAAAGTTTCCCAGCTGTGCTGTATGTGAATGTTGTCTGTCTGTTCTTTAGGAAGAAATACGTCCGCAGTTTGAAGCCAAGTACTCCAAGAAAGAAAGAATGAACCCCATATCTGGGAAGCCAGAGCCTTACCAAGCATTTGCAGATAAATGCAGCAGACTCATTGTTTCTGCATCTGGAATATTTTTTATGGTTTGAGAACTTTTATTTTTTTACCACTTAAAAAAAAAAAAACTAACTAACATCATCTCTGCTGAGAGAGAGTATGGAGATATTGGATAAGACTGCTTGAAAGTTAAATAATCTCTTGCATGTTTACTGCAGGCTGAAAATCTGCACATAGCAAATCACCTGGGGCTCTTTAAAGTCCTACATGACTCCAGTTTTCACAGATTCTCACAGATAGTTAAGTCCTTCCTTGAAGGCTATGCATATAATACTGTATGTAGCACCACACAGAATCACAGAATCAATGTCAGGGGCTGGAAGGGACCTCAAGAGAATGTCTAGTCCAACCCTACTGCCAGAGCAGGATCACACGTGCTGGAGTAGTGTTGCTATCAAGCACCAGCTTCATCTGACTAAATTAGCTCACTGATTTCCTTGCCTTCTCTGTGTAGACAGTGTAGAGTGATGGAAAGAAATGCCGTGGAAGAGGCAGTTGTTCTTTGTAAACCCTACAGAGAACCTAACTAGTATGTCTCAAGCGCTCAATGATATTAATATGTCCCAGATTTCAGAGTATTGAGTAGATAAGGAGAGTTCATATTACTAGTGCAGTGGAAATTGAGAAACCCATGTTCCTTGACTAAAAAGAGGCAGCTCCCCCCTTTCCAAAATGCAAAACTAAATGCAGCAGCGAAGCCTCTCCTAGCAAAGAGCTGCATGTCTTCCTGCTGAAATGGTCCCATCCTCTCATTTCATTGAAGCTCTGACATACTGCTGTTGACATGATAACAGTAGTGATAGGTGTTGAAAATACAGCTGGCATCAAATTAGATCCTTGTGGAATTCACTAGGGCTTTCCCAAGAGGCTAGCAAATGATCTATGTGTACAACTTCAGGAGCTGTGGAGAGACAGGTAGGTAAGGTAGCTCAGCAACTTTGTGTTTGAATGAGGTAGAAGGGGGCAGAGAAATCAATGGCTTCAAAATTGGCCAAAGCAATCTTGCACAGGAAAGTACCAGAGAAGTGGTGGAGTCTCCATCTCTGGAGTCATTCAAAACCCACCTGGACACTGCCCTGTGCAGTGTGCTCCAGGTGAACCCGCCCTAGCACTATGATCGGACTAGATTATCTCCAGAGGTCCCTTCCAACCCCTACCATCCTGTGATTCTGTAAAGGCAGAAGCATTGCTGAGATGAGCTGTGCTCTGCTATGTCAGATGGAGAGACAGAGACTCATGGAGAAATATTGGGACAAACAGTGGGCATGAGGAGCCAACATACTGTCTGAGAGGTGGAAGACACATCTGCTTAGAACTGGTTCTAGACCTGCAACATTTTGCATACTTCTTCTGCTTATTTTCCTGAAGAGGGACAGTTTCCACTCCCTACCCTTTGCAAACAGTCATTAATCTTCTTAGCATAGTGACAATCATGATCAGACTGTCAGAAAGGGCAGCCTGGCATGCAATTCAGCGTGCACCACAAGTTGTACCCATACAGCCCTCAAAACAGGATGAGGATTATTTTCACTGAAGATGGTTTTTTATTGCTGACATAGCATGGGCTTCCAGTGAATTAGGAAAACTCTGAATTTAGGTAACAAAAACCCCTCCCCATTTAGGTAACAATATACCTTAAAAATTAAAAGCTTTAAGCACAAGAGAAATATGTTTAGTGGGAGGTGTCCCTGCCTACGGCAGGGGGTTGGAAATAGATGATCCTTGAGGTCCCTTCCAACCTTACCATTCTATGATTCTATGTTTAGCAAAACTTCAAGTTAGAGTAGTGCTCCAAATTTCACAGCGTCAACTCTCACAGTGCAGTTACCAATATAGCTTGAACCAGTTAGTGGTTCCCTGCCAACAAAGGGCATTCCCTCAGTGCTTCCCTCAGCACTATGCAGGGAATCCAGAGAATATCTTCCAAATTCACACAGACTTTTTTTCTTCTGCACTGGCATTATGTTAATCCATTTTGTAACTAATAAAATATGAAACCAACTTGATTAGCATGCAGTGCTTTCAAAATTGTTTCACCCATTTGGTTGGCTTAGATATACTTCAGTTTTGATTGGTTTAAGTTTGGTTAGCTTAGATATACTTGAGTTTTGATAGGTTTAAGTTGTCTATGCATAACCTTGGGAAACAAAAATCTTTTGCAAATAATCTCTGTGTTCTCCTGAAGAATCTCTCATGTCTAATGGATGGCTAATGGGCACTGTTTCAATTTCTCTGGGATGAGTCATCCATGCTAATTTCCAGCTGCCTGTCCTTTAGGTGGCTTGCTGAACTGTGGCATAAATTGGTCACAATGGAAAACAGGTGTCATTTAGTGCTCAGATGTTGGATATGGAGCATCAAGTGATTTAGCAGCCCAGCTCAGCTGCTTGGCTTTCACATTACAACTGTCACATTTGCAGAAAGTCTCACCAGAGGAGAAGTTACAAGGGCAATTGAATTTTTTACCTTCCCTAGATAGAATCTCTCCACAACTGCAGCAAGAAACATCTTACTAAGGTTGTGGCTGAGGCAGTGCTTACAAATTGAGATGTTTTTCCTCTAAGTGTGAAGTCCCTCAAAGCACAAAATTCAGCCCAAATATCACACAATCAAGCTGGGTCATCATCTTGAGACCAGCCTTTGCACATGGTGGAGCAATAGAAAATACCTAATTCCCAGAGGTGGCACCATTGTTTCCCACGTTAGTGCTAAGGAAGAGATGCATTTGCAAGAATCTTTAAAACTGAAAGTTATTTTTGTAGAATCATAGAATTATATGATTTCAAAGAATTATATGATTTCAAAGATATTTTGCATTATGGAAAATAAAAAAGGATTCAGCATTAAGAATATTCATCTTGAAAACTTTCTTTGGAATCAGAATGGATGTGTTCTTCAAGTCTTTTGCTTTGTTACTTTAGTTTTCAGTTTCAGGGAGAACTTAACTCCTGTTCTCTCGAAAATTTCCAGGTTCTTCTCTCTGATTATTTTTTTTTCCCTTCCTTCAGATCTGTGTGGTGATTGCTGCTGTTTTTGGCATTGTTATTTACCGAGTTGTGACTGTCAGCACTTTTGCTGCCTTTAAGTGGGCTTTAATCAGGAATAACTCTCAGGTTGCCACTACAGGAACTGCAGTCTGCATCAACTTTTGCATCATCATGCTGCTGAATGTGGTGAGTAAAACTGATATAGCCAGAGTTATACCTGAGCCATCAGGTCAGTAGATGTAGAATTATAGAATAGCTTTGGTTGGAAAAGACCTATAAGATCATCAAGTCCAACCCTCATCTCAGCCTGCAGACTGCCAAATGCTTTTGTTTCCCTTTTCAGCAGGAAACTGCTAAGCCAGGTATTACATTATTGTTTGTGGATATCATTCACTATTTATATAAAGTATAATTCCAACCCCAAAATACTACATATCTGAAAGGGGCCTACAGGAGGGTTGGGAAGGGACTATTTACAAGGTCTTGTAATGACAGAAGAAGGATTTTAAACTGGAAGAGGGGAGATTTAAACTAGATGTTAGGGAGAAGTTCTTTCCAGTGAGGGTGGTGAGACACTGGTACAGGTTGCCCAGGGAGGTTGTGGCTGCTCCCTCCCTGGAGATGTTTAAGGCTAGGTTGGATGAGGCCTTGAGTGACCTGTACTAGTGGGAGGTGTCCCTGCCTATGGTGGGGGGTTGGAACTGGATGAGCTTTGAGGTCCCTTCCAACTCAGATCATTCTATGATTTTATGTGTTTGAATGTTCTAAAAAACTTTTTAGGGAAACTTTAGTTATATCCATACTTTAGTTGCATCCACTGCCTCTTTTTTACCTTCAATATGTTTGCAAGTTTCAGACCATTTCATCAATCCTCATGGTTTTATTTAGTATTTTGATATTGTTCGTTAAGTACAGTGGTGAAGCTTAATTCTTACTTACACTGGTTTCAGTAATTCCATATTCAGTTTTCAGCAGACCTTTACCAGGGAAGGTATAGAATCATAGAATCATTCAGGGTTGGAAGAGATCACAAAGATCATCTACTTCCAACCCCCTGCCATGGGCAGCGACACCTCACACTAGTTCAGACTGTCCACAGCCTCATCCAGCCTGGCCTTAAACACCTTCAGGGATGAGGCTTCCACCACCTCCCTGGGCAACCCCTTCCAGGCTGTCACCACCCTCATGATGAAGAACTTCTTCCTAACACCCAGTCTGAATCTCCCCATTTCTAGCTTTGTTCCATTCCCCCCAATCCTATCACTACCTGACAGCCTAAAAAGTCTCTCGCCAGCTTTCTTGTAGCCCCCTTTATCACAGTATCACAGTATCACAGTATAGCAAGGTTGGAAGAGACCTCAAAGATCATCAAGTCCAACCCACTACCACAGAACTCAAGACTAGACCATGGCACCAAGTGCCACGTCCAAACGTGCCTTGAACACCTCCAGGGACGGTGACTCCACCACCTCCCTGGGCAGCCCATTCCAGTGGGGAATGACTCTCTCAGTGAAGAACTTTCTCCTCACCTCGAGCCTAAACCTCCCCTGGCACAGCTTGAGACTGTGTCCTCTTGTTCTGGTGCTGGTTGCCTGAGAGAAGAAAGCAACCTCCTGCTGGCCACAACCACCCTTCAGGTAGTTGTAGACTACTGAAAAGGTGTAGATACTGTAAGGCCACAATAAGGTCACCTCAGAGCCTTCTCCTCTCCAGACTGAACAGCCTCAATTCCCTCAGTCTCTCCTCATAGGAGAGGTGCTTCAGCCCTCTGATCATCCTCGTGGCCTTTCTCTGGACACATTCCTGCACATCCATATCCCTATTGTAATAAGGGCTCCAGAACTGGATATGCACATACAAAGACAATGTCCATGTGTAGAAGAACTCTCTTGGATGGAAAATTCCACAAGGCTCGAGTGAACATGACTTGTTCCATCAGCTGGCTATGGGCCTGGCCAGGGGACACCAGAGGCATGGTCTGCATGCAGTGTAGCAGGGCTGGCTGAGTTTAGCTTATTGTTGTGAACTGGTTCAGAATCAGACTTGGAACAAAGACAGAAATGGAATTTCTGTGTAGTCTCAGCCCCAGTATAGCACAGATTAAATGGGGAATGAGTTTCATTCTTCCCTCAAGATGCAGGTGGTTCTGTATATTGCTGTGGTAGCATTGTGTCTTCTGTCAGCTGCTCTTGACAAGAGATGTGTGGCCTTTTACTATCAGGTTTTTGTCATTTTTGCACGTTAAGGGGGAGGAAAGATCATCCCACAAACTGTTCAGGTCCTGGAGCCAGAGTGGAATGGCTTTGCCCAGTCAGTAGCAAGCATCTTCTGCTAAAGCATGTTACGTCTTTGCTCCAGGAGATCTGCTGACTTAGTTCCCAGGGGAAATAGGAAATGTTATTTCAGGCCCGCACATTTCTGAGTGCTGCCTTGAAGACTACTTTCTTTTCTGTGCAATACTCAAGCATTTCCATCATCTGAAAAGTATCTTTAACAGCCTCTCATTTATATGGCAGGAAATTCCAAGAGGTTTTGCTTTGGGACTTCACTACTCCCTTTGGCATAAGCACTAGGACAGTCTGCCAAGAACCCTTGATTTTCCTCTCTTTTTCCTGAGATAGGACTATAGGTTGAGAAAGAGCAGGAAAAAGATGTGTAAACTGTTATTCTCTCTGAATTTGTACTGAGGACAGTATTTTATGTAATTTTCAATTTATTGCTCATTTCCTGCAGGTTTTGGGGGTTGTCTGTAATCCACCTAGGGTACACAGTAAGCATAGAAGAAATTAAAGAGATCTATAAATATCTTATGTCAGTGCAGCATCTGTTTCCAAGCTCTCAGTGAAAGTCATTGTATATGCAGTCAAGCAGCAACAAAGAAATACTGCAGAAATGAAACTATTTGGATCTTAGAGTTATACAGCTTAAAGAAATTTTTTAAATCGTGGAAGACAGCTTGAAGGTGCCTTTTGAGAAACTTTATTTCCTATAATACATCAAACAAGTAAAGCACTGCAAAGATAGACTCCTTAAGCCTTGTATTCATTACCATGCAACAAACCACAGCCGTAGAACTGGATATAGCTCATGGAAAGAAAAGATCCCCAAAATATAAAGCTGCAGGAGCTCTTCAGAAGGGCTTAAGAACATAATCCCTGACTTCCCATTGTGGATTAATGAAGTTTCCTGAAGGGCAGGGGTGGAATTTCTCTTGGGGAAAAGAAAAAAAAAATCCTCAGTAGCAATTCAGGTAGTTGAATCCTCCAAAAACTGTAACTCATAAAAGTGGCAGAAGAGCAAGAAAATATGTAAATAACATCAGAATGGAGCAGGATGGACACAGGAGGGAATTCACTGCTAGGAAGCCTGGACAAAAAAAACCAAACCAACCCAGAACAAAACCACACAGTGATTCTGATACGAGTTGACAACCTCTCTAAGCATCAGGGGAAAGGTCTAGAGCACAAGTAACTTCTAGGCTGGATGGTCTGAGAGCGAGGCACATACACTAAAACATAACAGAATCACAGAAGCATCCAGGTTGGCAAAGCCCCTCAGGATCACCAAGTCCAACCTATAACCCTACTCTGCAAGATTCACCTTAAACCACATCCCTAAGCACCACATCCAAACGACCCTAAAACACATCCAGGGTGGATGACTCAATCACCTCCCTGGGCAGCTCATTCCAGTGCCTGAGAATTAAAGTGTTACAAATGAGTGATAACACAAAATAACTGTGGATTAGGGGAGGCTCCTACTGCTCATCTTTCATTTTCCAATTTCAAACCTGCATAACTTTCAAGTCATCTGCCTTTCCTCACCCTTGATTTGGAGAGACTTGTTTGCAGAAGAGTTCCTGGGCTTCCAATTATACTGAACCAGCACCATGAAAGCCACAATCACTGTATTTTTTTTTACTGAAGGAAACAAATCAGTCCTCTGCTGTCCCATAGTGGGGAGTATTTTGATCAGCTTTTCCAAGAAACACCTTTAAGGAAATATCATCTCTCTCAGTGAAGTCTCTGAATTGCCTGAAAACAGAAATAAACTGGGAGCTGTGTGTATTGTTACAGCTGGTACTACAGGGACAAGACCTGGGACCCACCACTGGCTTTCCCTATGTTAATCAAACCTGTTAATTCCAGAGATATTATCCATAGGAAAAATGAACACAGAACAGAATATGATGGTAACAAGGCCCCCTGGGACTCGTAGTGATGTAGCAGATAATTATGTTCAAACATCGCTAACAGAATCCCTGACACAGTCTTACTGTTCCAGAAGGAATTGCAACAGAAGGTAGTTTTAATGCTCCCCTCTGCAGAACAATGTACATTTGTAAAACAGCACACTCCCTGTGGCTATCAACCACCTAGAAATTTAGCACTTCTGCAGTTGCCTCAAGAGATGCTTTTAAACCATAAGAAGAAACTACACTTTTCACTACTTGAACCAAAACTATTCCCTCCAAAGGCAGCAAATACTTATTCTAAGTAAGAAGCTGTTGTTAAAATAGATGAGAAAATTCAGGATTACTTCAGGTATCAAGCAGGCATTCGAGCTGGAAATTGTACACAACACTTTTAGCACAAGATTATAACTGCAAATTGGGAGAAACTTTGCTAATACGGACTTTAGGGATAAGTGCTTGAGCCTGGAGTATGAGGAGCTTTGTGTCCCTGTATGCATCAGTGAGAGTTAAGGATGTTTAGTGCTTTGTGGCAACAGACTGCAGACTCACTTAAAGCAAATGAGAATCACTGCATTCATTTACACTAATACTGACATTGGTGGTGATGTACTTTATCGGTACAAAACCCCTTTGCTAATACTAATTGTGAAAACCCTCCAAGTTAGGTTTTTGTAAGCATTGTGAAGTTAGAAGTCTCCTGGAGGGTTTGAGAGCATGGAATCTGCTAAGCTCAGAAAGTACCATTCAGGATTTAGAGCAATGTCGCTGTCTCAGAGTAACAAATGTGTCTGTTGGTGAGGATTACTAAAGACTTTCTCCGAAACAACTCTGTCTCCCCAGTGTCTCTCCTTTCAGCACCAAAAAACAAAAACCAAAAAAAAACTCCAAAATGCCAGGGCATGATCTTTCTAGGGTGGGCTTTTTTTGGATTTTTGGTTGGTTGGTTTGTTTGTTTGGGGTTTTTTTTTTTTGTTTGGTTTGTTGGGGGTTTTTTTGTTGATGGTGGTGGTTGGTTTTCCTTTTTTTTTTTCTTTTTTTTCCTTTTTTTTTTTTTTTTTTTTTTTTTTTTTTTTTTTTTTTTTTTCTTTTTTTTTTCTTTTTTTTTTTTTTTTTTTTTTTTTTTTTTTTTTTTTTTTTTTTTTTTTTCTTTTTTTTTTTCTTTTTTTTTTTGGTGAGATAAATGTTGTATAAGTAACTGAACCAAAAAAAAAATCCCAGTGAAGCTATTGTTCAGCTTTGTGTTTTGGAAAGAATCTCACCCTTTTTCACTGTGCATGTGAAATAGGGACAGTGACAGCATATTTTTTTTCCTCCATATATTGTAGATGAAAAGATCTGAGTACAGCCTTATAAATATTTTTGTTGGTTGGTTGATTGTATCATTGCTTTATGGTTTTATTATCATATCAGAACATCACAAAGACCACCTGGATGTCAGATTTGACATGTAAGAGCAGTTAATCCACCTATAAAAAACAATTCTATATTTTTTAGCTGGTCACATATCTAAAAGACTGTTTCTTCTCTGTTACAGCTGTATGAAAAGGTTGCTCTTTTCCTGACAAACTTAGGTAAGCAATTTTTTTGGTCCCTATACTATGATAGCATTTAACCTGTATAAATATGAAAGGCCTTATTTGCAGTCTATATGAATTAATGGTTTTCTTAAGCTTATAATAAAGGAGCATATAACCTAAATTATAGCATCATTCAATCAGTGGTGACTTCACCCAGCTGCCACACTTGTTCCTTCTTCCAACCCCCTACTTTGTGAGAACTCCAACAAATTGTTCCTTTGGTGGGGGAAAAGCAGGAGTTTTCAGAAGGACTCAGCACTCGCAATCCCCAGGTTTTATGAAGACTTGGAAATCATAGAATCACTCTAGAAGCCAAATTTCTAGCTTGAAACTAAGGTACTTGTTGACAATCAAGCATATGCAGTAATCTGGAGATAAAACTTCACTAGATGACTCAACGACTCTACCAGCACCTACTGCTGTTCTAAGATTCAGTAATCTCTTTTCAGCTCACCCATAAAAGTGATCTTTACGCTAGAGTAAGGGCAACAGTTTCTAAGGACAGTGTTTACCGTCAAGAGAGTAGCAATGTTATTACTTGTTTAGTCACAGATTCACAGATTGCATTGGGTTGGAAGGGACCCTCAAAGGTCATCATGTCCAACCTCCCTGCAGTCAGCAGGGACATCCCCAAGTAGATCAGGCTGCCCAGAGTCACATCAAGTCTGATCTTGGGGGTCTCAACCACATCTATGACTCAGGCAGAGTCTCTGGATGATGAAAGGCTGCAGTGGTTGATGGCAATTGCTAAGGGCTCCTTAATATCAACAAGCCTGAAATGAGACATTTTCAGAAGGCCTAGGAAACAAACCACATTATAGCAGAAGTAGAAATGGTTTGAGGAGATTACTTTGAGTTTCTGCATACCTGCGTACACTGATGGTGGTCACTTTAGTGACTGGTATTTCAAATCTGGTGGACAGATTTTGGTGTCTGCTCAAAGCAAACACACAGCTGACTGTAGCTATTGCCAAGGTTTTTCTACATCTGGGAAGTCATAAGTGACGTGTTCAGAGTATCTCTGTGTAAGATAGACTTTTATGATGTTGGGTTTTATTACAGCCTCGTTTGTATGCTGTAAATTTAAAATATTTTTACCTTCATACACCCGTGGAAATGGTAGCTGCTGGTTACAGCTGAGAAATATGTCTTTCAAGTATGTAATTTGCACAGATTATGCCTTTTTACACCCTGTGACACCCCGGGGACATTAATATATGGTCTAGAGACCTTGAAGCTTGATTACTTCTCCTAGGTTATCATCAAGGTAAGTCTGCTTCACATAGTCTGTGCAGAAGGCACCCGTGTGGAAACTCAGTGGGTCAGGCTACTTTGACTGTGTTCAGACTGTTCTGTGGTTTTTACTCTGATGGCTTAAGTAGCTGATTTGCTCTGAATGATCTTTACCAGTGTAATAAACTCAGAGTGGGACTGGCTGCAATTATATGACCTTTTCAGAGCTCATGTCTGTGCTGCTCCAAAGCATTGCCATTGTCTCAGATGGGCACATGAGCAGAGCTTCAGCTGCAGCAGCCTTTGTTATAATCAAACCTGTCCCTCCCAGAGGCTGGCATCAAAGATCCATGATCTTTTCTTTCTTCCTGATTAGCTAAATATTTGTGTACTGGCACACACACACAAACTTGGGTTCCTTGACAGGCATTTCCAAAGCATTAACAGGGTTTTTAATTTATGGTGTTTTCTGGCTTTGTTGATGAATTTATATGAAATTTCCTCATGAGTAAGGCAGCTCTAATTAAAGAGAACCCAGTTTATTCTTGTTGTTTCTGTACCAACAGTACTTTACTGGAGGCTTCTTTGGAAGTAGTGTTTGAATACTATCATCATGATACTCAGAATCACCATTAGTACCTCTGCTACTCTTCTGATTACTCCTGTTCACAACAATGCTTGTCTGTTGCCTCCTACCAGCTGGAAAGTAGTTCCAGGATGTGGTACTGATGTGTTGGTATAGAAGTTGTTTTGTTAACTTCTGTCTTGATATCTCTTTAAGATGGAGATTAAGGACCTACTTGAAGGGAAGAATGTATCTTCCGCTTTCCCTGTTGCCTATTGCAAAACATGTTCTCTCAGTCTGTAATGAGTTCCCTGAGAGGGGAAAGGGAGTCATACACTCCACTGGTACCTCTGTAGAATCCTTATGTGCCAGCATGGTGGGAAAATCCATGAAACAGAATTGGAAGGAGGATTTGCTCCAGTTCAGTATGACAACTGTAACAAAAAGGCACACACATAGCTTCTAGTGGGGTGCTTTCTGGCAATGTCATTATAGTAGAGTGCAGAAAAGGAAACGAGAAGAGTCTGAGCCTGTAAAACAGGAGTCTGGGAGAGGTGTTTAATATACACATTATCTCAACCACATAATTACATTCTTCAGGGAATATCATTATCCACATATTAAGAGAGATTTCTAAGTCCTTGGAAGCTTACTTCTTGTGTTCTGATTTTGGGTACAATTTTTTCCATCATCTTATATTTTGAAATCATCAGGCTAATTTACAAATACTCTGCCAGCTCTGAGAGGTATGTGCAGCCTTCATGCAGAGGCAGACTGTTCATCTGACCAACCCCCTGAAACTCTGCTCTCTGTCTTCACAGAGCAGCCTCGTACCGAATCCGAGTGGGAGAACAGCTTCACTCTGAAAATGTTCCTTTTCCAGTTTGTCAATCTGAACAGCTCTACCTTTTATATAGCATTCTTCCTTGGGAGGTAGGATTGGTGTCCACACCCTCAAAATGAAGTAGAGAGAAGCAATAAAGTTGTCTGTAATGAAACAAAATGGAACCATATTATCATACAACTCAAAATGCAAATTCCACACTAGCAGAGCAGGACAGATTGCAGTTTTCTTTTCCTTCCCAAAGCCCAGAGACAAATGTAGTTCTCGTTTCCTAGCATCACATTGGCTCAGTGCTGACTTCTAACAACTTCACTACTGGGGACTGATGAATCCCACAATACTACACATGTGTGTCACTGCACTGCTTTGTATGTGGAATTTGTTCAGGCTCTCTGTGTTTTGTTTTGGTTTTTGTTTTTTTGGTTTTTTTTTTTTAATGGAATGGAATTAGAATAGAGTAGAATTAGAATAAAACAGAATTAGGATAAAATACAATTAGGATAGGATAGAATAGAGAAGAAAGAACAGAATAGAATAGAATAGAATTAGAAGTAGAATAGAGTAGAAAGAATAGAATAGAACAGAACAGAACAAGATAGTTCAGTTGGAAGTGACTAACAGTGATTACCTAGTCCTGATTACTTTGCTGCTCGTGTTATATGATTTGGACTGCTATGACTGAGTTATGAGCTATCATTTGGGTTTTTTTCCTGCAGAAAATGAAATGTCTATTTATTTGTGTGTGTGTGTGTGTGTGTGTGTGCGTGTGTATATATAAATATATTTGTACATCCTTTTCTGCAAGTCCCCTAAAAGCAAAAGAGGAGTCTTCGAGCAGGAAAAGCTTGAGTAGAGAATCCATCAGTATGGATTATTTGCATGTGGGGAAGTTGTGAAAGTCTGCTTGGAAGAACACATGGGAGAATAGTAAGAAATTTGTGTTTTCCTAATGGAAACAAACATTTTCACTGATTCCTCAGAAAGGCAGATATCACAGCCCACATTATGGCCTAAAGAAATTGACCGGCAGCTGAAAGACATTTTTCAAACTGAAATGATGAGTTTTATTTAGACTTTCTCTCCTCTCTATATATACTGAATATCCAACAGCAGAATATTTGGTACTGAAAAGAAGCTTGAAGTAAAAATGTTCTTTGTCCTTCATGAATATTACTCCAGGAATTCCCAAAACCATTTTGCAGCATAACATCTCTTTTTCAGTTCTATCAATCAGGCTAAGATGACACTAGATTAAAGCAGCAGTGTGAGCTTTCTTTTGCTAAGGTGAGCAGGTCGCTTACACAACGTAGTTGATGTATATTCCTGTGTTCAAGATTTACAGGACACCCTGGTGCCTACTTAAGGCTGATAAACCGGTGGAGGCTGGAAGAGGTGAGTGTTCACTAACTGATTTATCAGCTGTCCACAGATGCAGTGAATGCAGAGGCAGACACATAACTCCGTCTAGGTAGTTTTGAGTGTTATTGGCTTTTCAGTTGCTGTCTAATTCCACACTACCACCTGCTATAAAAACATCTACTTATTGATATATACCGATACACATATTGTTCTTTTCAGTTTTAGTGTTTGCATCATGTTTGGATAGTGCTGCCAAATGCCTCAAATCTTATTCACATTTTTACACAGGAAATATTTCATCCTTGAAATGAATCATCCAGTCATGAATCTGACAACTTTCTGCTTGTAAAAAAAAAAAAAACAAACCTCTTTCTTCTCAGTTTTTCTAGCCTTACTGATCAGGGGAGTTAAAACTTAAAAATCCAGACACATAGAATGTACTTTAAAGTTGACCAAAACAGCTGAACAAACTTCCACAATGACCTATTGGCATAGTGTTCCATCTCTATAAAACCAGGTGGATTGGAGAGCAATGTGAATTTGGCTTTGCAAGTCACTCAATGACCAATCTCAATTTTTGTGCAAATAGATTCAGATTTCAAAATCCATTTGACAGTAATTAGAGGTGAACAGCACCAGTCCATGAACCAGTCATCTAGTTTCCAGGCTGCTATTCGCACACTCAAATCCCATTGTTTCTTTTCTGCTTCACAACTGAATAACTGAAACAACTTTGCAAATATATGACAGATGGCAAGTGGAAAATGCAGGTCTTACACTGCCAAGATGGATTTACCAACAACTCTGGAAATATCGATATTTTGGTTAATAAAGGTCATCCAAATACTATCAGAAATAAAAAGGAATTATTTGAAAAAGGCTCCCTAATTTTGAAGTAATGAATTCTGTGTATTCAATGAAAGAATGCTCTATAAATGGGCAAACAGAAATAAACTGAGTATCCTTTCAAAGTCTGAGAGGGTCTGACCTGGCCTAGCGGCTTGCTGCTGCCAAAGAAAGTGCCTTCCCCGCCCCCCCAAGTTTGCCTCTTCTTCTTCATTTGCACTGGCTTTGGCTTGTCCAGCCCTATGAAGAGCTCATTCAATTCACCCTGTATCAGCAGGAAACTCTCCAGTAATTCTCTCTGAATTACTGTTCTTATAAGTTGCTGGACTGAATCATCTCTCAGAGGGATCAGAGAACAAAGAAAGAACCTTACCTCTATAGGAGCAGAGGTGGGAGGAAAAAAGAACCAGGTTGGGAGGGAAGTACAAAAGTGAGGTGTTGCATGTTGGGTCAGTTGTAGTTGCTACTAATTTGCTTTTCTCCAAGGGATGAAAAAAAGCGGGGGGAAGGAAAGAAAGAAAGGAAGGAAGGAAAGGAAGGAAATTAAAAGGGAGGAAGGAAGTCTAATAATAAAAGAAATGTTAATTAAAAAAATATCGACTTTATTGGTCATGTCTGCACTAGATTCATGGGAACATTGACAACATACTGCTTTGATATCCCTCCAATAGTCCTCTCTTCAGCTGTTGGATGAAGTCAAGTCTAAGGCATTTAATAGTGTAGCCCAATGTTCACAGGCACAATCAGACCATAATTTATACCTGAGTGATGTTATGGTTTTAAGATCACTGCTTCTTCATTAATACTGCACCTCCTCTCTCAGGTTGTGTTGGCTCATGTGACTGATTCCTAAGAACAGAAACATTGTGATTTCATAACAATTCCAGAGAAGTTAATTTGGAACAAAAAAAAATTACCCAAACCAAACAATAATTATCTGCAACCCTGATAATCTAAAAAAGCTGAATGAAAAACCTCAGCAGAACCCAGGTTCTGAGCACTGTATAAAGCAACATGTATAAGAAATTCATATCACATTTTATTACAGGTCATAACTAATTTTTCTCCTTAAAAGTTATAAAGAAACAGTTTCAGTTCTATGACAGTGATCTGCTCAACTAACCTCTAATACCCAGGGTTTAACAATACACCTTGAACTTCACTGTTTGAATGCACACTGTAAGTTGTGCAAAATGCTGTTTGGAGGGCAAAAATGTTGTGGTCTTTTTATCTTTCTTCCAATACTAGATGAAAATTTGTTGAATTACCTAAATTTGTACCAGCTGAGCACTTCTCCCAAAAGCAGCACCACTTCTTCAAGGGCTGGAGCCACTGCTTAAGTGAGCAAGCATTCAGCAAGAGTCATTAGGAACTGGGTTTTGACAGAGATTTTTAGTTCTTCAAGGAGAGAAAAGATTTGCGTGGTCCACTCAGTCCTATATATCAAGTAGTATTCAATAAGCAGTATTAGGTCTATCCTCTAGGCATAAACTGTTTGCTTGTGCAGTCAGGAAGAGCTTTCTCTTCATTCTCCGTAACAGCAAAGTCAACATCCCCAAAAACTATTGAAATCATCAGACAAAGTTGGTAGCCTTTGCTTCTGTCACACCCACAGTTGCACAACAGATTATAAGCACTAATGTGAAGACTCCCTTGGTTTCAGGTCATTTTGATCTCTGCAGAGAATTAGATGCCAGGCTTAAAAGGCTTGGTGATATGATACAGTCTCATATGTTCCTGTGAGCTTAGGGGTTTTTCTAAATGCCATTTCATTTCCTTTCAGTAAATTATCCAATATCCATTTTCAATCTTTCAGAAGTGCTTTAAAACTCAGCATTATTTCTGTTTAACCTTTTGTTTCTTCCTTTCTCTAGTGCCACCCTAGTGGATGCCTTATTGATCTCTGTATGCAGATGGGTATTATAATGGTGTTAAAGCAGACCTGGAATAATTTCATGGAACTGGGCTACCCGTAAGTACATATGAAGCCTCCATAGCTCACAGGAAAATACTAACTTTCTGCTTGCCTTACCACCAGTTACATAAAATCAAGTAGTCATCATTACAACAGAGCATTCCCTCTAGGATACAGAACTCTTAAGACACATTCCCAGATGTATAGAGGTAGGTAGTATTTGGTTGGGGTATTTTTTTCACATTGGACCTAGTCTGCAACATGAATATTGACAAATGAATAAGATATGGGAAGCACTTGATTTCACTAAACTCTGTTCCATGTTTTAAAACTCCTTAAAAACAACTGTAGGATGGCTGTATTTCCTCACTTGGGAAATATGTTGGGTTTTAGCCATGCCAGTAAGTTCTAAATTGGATTTCTCTTTGCTGAACAATAAAATATGATGGGGGTGGGGGCGCAGAGGGGAAGGGGAAGAAGAGCTTGAAAAAATGCTCTACTGGCATACACACTCTCAGAGAGAGAAAAATGTCCTGACTGGTATACAGACAAGTTCCTCGGTGATCTTCAGGGTATTATGGAGCTCTGCCCTAGCTAAAAAGGTTGATGAGTCTTCATTCCCTATTGGTTCATTTCTTACAGATTAGTGCTTAATGAGCATATTTAGTATTTTTAGTATTTAATGAGCATGTATGATTAATATAGACAGTTGATGCTAGAGACAGTGTGGCAGGTCATCAAGGGAAATCAGCAAGTGTGAAAATATTAGAGAGCTGACATTGGCAGAAAGTTTGCCCTTGCAGTGTTCAGAGGGATTTGCTTTGCTGCAGGATCCACAGCAGAGCTACTGGAGAGTTCAGGTTGCAGCGGTTACTGCAGAAGTAGGTTGCAGCAGTGATTTCAGGCAGCCTCATTGCCGATCACATCTGGCTATAATGAGAGTTGAGTAAATGCTTTAAATGCACAAAATAACTGGCAGTCAAGCTGCTCAAAGCTCACTATGTCTGTCCTCACAAGCTTGCACCTCACACTGCTTGCCAGGATTTTGCAGCTGTTAAGGTTGAAGGAGGATGGAACAGCAGCGGCAGTATTGATACTTCTCTTTCCAATCCCTGCCTCTTTTGTCTGTTTTCATTAGAACTTTCTGCTACCTATTAATAGGCATTTCAGAACATAATAAAGAGCACAGAGAGGAATTAAAGAAGGTGACTGAAGGAGATGGGAGGAGATAGTTTAAGAACAAGTGATTTAATATGAGTAAATTGCTTCAGGTGAAGTCAATCTTTTCACAATGAAAATCACAGCACAAAATACACAGTCACAGCTAATGGGGGATGCCTCAACTTACTCTGATGAGAGATCAAACCAGGCCACAGTGAAGGCAAGAAGTGAAGCATAGTCAGAGAAAGGGTCCAGCCACATTTTTTTTTTTTTTTCTCTCCTTCCTCTCCATACTAACTGCAACTCACAGAAGCACAGGCTATATCTGTCTGGAAGAGGCCTCAAAGGTCATTCAGTCCAACCCTCAACTTATCACTGAAGGGTCAACACTAAACTGTGTCCCTAAGTGCCAGGTCCACGCCCCAGGAACGGTGACTCACCTACTGCCCTGGGCAGACCATTCCAATGTTTGAGAACCCCCATAGTGAAAAAGTATTTCTTAATATCCAGCCTAAACTTCCCCACATCCTTTGTTGGCCAAGCCAGTGCAACTCCCTAACCAAGAAAGGCAAGGGTGTGAGCACTCATTTTTTTTCTGGTTCAGTGCCTTGCACAGTGCTGTGGCTCTTCAGGACCAATATCTTACCCCTGAAATCTAGTATAGCTCCTCCATTTCGTGAGGAGAAGATCAAGCAAGCAGTAGCACTCCATTTACTTATTTCTCAATTAGAGCTCAACTAACTCCACAAAGCATTGCGTTCTGCCATGTAAACAGAGTCCAAAGTGATTTGGCATTCTGTGCAGAGGAAAAATAAGGTAAATAAATAATTAAAATATGCTGAAATCCCTCCACCATTTTAACAACATATAGGCCTGAATTACAGCTGATCATCAGCTCCTCTGTCGTGCTACCAGCCACATGTGCTACTAATGCTCCCTTTTCCTGTGCATTGGGAAATTATTTTTTCACTTCACGTTGTGCACACATAACCTCTTCCAATTCTATGGTAAGTAGCCACTAATATTATTTATCTTGTTTCTTTAATTGATTTGAAAAATGTAGGCTAATTCAAAACTGGTGGACTAGGAGGAAGCTCCGACAAGAGTATGGCACACAGAGTAAAACAAGCTTCCCACAGTGGGAAAAGGACTACAACCTGCAACCTATGAATGCTTATGGACTCTTCGATGAATACCTAGAGATGAGTATGTTGCTGACCTTAGTTCTCTCTCTTTCACTGGATTCGAATGGTGTTGTTCTTTTGTTGATCTGGACTGCTGTACTTTTTAAATTGCTGATATATGGATCTACAGAAGCTGAAGAATAGTTTTCATTCTCACATGTCAGATGTGAGATTGTAAGAACCAATGTAACTAACCACACCATTGATGGTTTGCTAACTTTGCATCTGTCAAACACTTCTCGTTGTCACTTTGTGTGGAGAAGGCTGTTTTCCAAACCAGAACTCACCTGACTGCAGACATTCCTGGACAACTTTGCTGTTCTTTACTAAAGGAAAAAGGGGAAGGTAACTGCCCCAAGAAATGTTAAAGAGCAAGGGATTTTGCCCTGTGTGACTGCACATGTCATGACTATTTTTTTTTCTTTTCCTCCTCACATAATTCTTTTAAACTCATGGAAATCCAGCAGTTGGGAAATACACCTCTAGAAACTTAGCAAAAGAAAAACTACTGCCCATCTGTATTATAAAAAATAATTTATTCAGCCCTAATAGTTGCAAGCATTGAGAGATTCTCATTGATGCTGCAGTAAAAATGACCCTTTCTAAAAAACACAGCTTGTCCACCTCCAGGCTTTGCTCCAACTTTCAAAATCTAGATGTTGCTGCCATCCCAGGAACAGATGTGCATTTGCTCTTGTCATTCTTGCTGGCAAGGAATTGCTGTAGGAACATCACTAGGCAGCATAATAAGACATGTTTGTGTATCTAGGCATGATATATGTGTGCATGTGTTATTTGGTATCTTGGACTTTGGGATTAGATCTTAATCATAGACCCATAGAACAATAGAGGTTGGAAGGGACCTCCAGAGTCCGACCTCCCTGCCAAGGCAGGATCCCCTAGGGCAGTCTGCACAGGAATGCATCCAGGCAGGTTTTGAAAGTCTCCTGAGAAGGAGACTCCACAATCTCTCTGGGCAGCCTGTTCCAGGGCTCTGTCACCCTCACTGTAAAGAAGTTTCTCCTCATTTGAGGTGAAACCTTCTATGTTTCAGTTTGCAGCTGTTCCTTGTTTTACTACTGCACACCACCAAAAAGACACCCACCCCTTAGATATTGAAAGACATTGATCAGATCCCCTCTCAGTCTTCTCTTCTCCAGACTAAACACCCCTGGGCTCTCAGTCTCTCTTTGTAGGGGAGATACTCAAATCCCCCAGGCATCCATGTCTCTCTGTTGGACTCTCCAGCAGTTCCCTGTCTCTCTTGAACTGGGGAGTCCAAAATTGGACACAGGATTCCAGCTGTGGCCTCACCAGGGCAGAGCAGAGGGGGAGAAGAACCTACTGTAACCTTTGTATGTTTTTTCCCTAGTTCTCCAGTTTGGATTCACAACAATTTTTGTGGCAGCTTTTCCACTGGCACCACTTCTGGCCTTACTTAACAATATCATTGAAATTCGGCTTGACGCCTACAAATTTGTTACCCAGTGGAGAAGACCTTTAGCTTCAAGAGCCAAAGATATAGGTGAGCTCTTTGTATCTGTGTTTGTTATTTGTGTGTGTGTGCTATTTTTAAGGCAAAGCCTTGACCACTTCACCTAAGAGCAGATTAAGGTATTTTCAGTCACATTCCTTACTAACAAAACACAATTTAATTGTTCAGGTATCTAATGCCAGTCTACTTATGCAATTAGTAGTCTATATTGGAAAATGGCTTTTCTAGGTGACTTAACAACCAGGATATTTTAAAGAATCTGCAGGTTTTCCCTTCTGCCAGGCATACTGTGTGAACACATTACTGCTCAGGTTTGAATCTAACAACCAGATAGAGCAGCTGAAACATGAAAGTCAAGTTAAAGCAGCCACCATCCTGTAAGGGACCAGTGTGTTTTACGTTTACTTGGCCAAAACCAAGCTCCTCTGTGGCTCAGAGGCTATGCCCACTAGGTCCTTCCTTAGTCAGACAGGGTGGGTCTAGATCCAAGAGACCTGCCCTCAGCGAGGCACACCTGCATTGCTAAACACAGAGTTCAGGTGATTTGGACTTCACCCAGCCACACTACTGCAAGGACTTTCTGAACATATTTTGGCTATCAATCTCTTCTTTGCAGTGTGCAAAAGCAGAACTCTTTTAGGAAGGAATCTGTAAAACAAAACCATCTGCCCAATGCTGAATCCCTGGTGTCTTCGGAGGGGTCAACAAGATACCTTAGCACCCATCTGCATTGCAAAAAAATCATACCCACATCATAAATTAGCAGGAGCTCAGGCTTTGTGCTGTCAGAATGGTCTACCACGTACCTAAAATCTGTGTCTGAGCAAAGCTTTGTTTGTGAATGGTGTAGATCTATGGATTTAGGTACAAGCTTGGACATCAGCCAGTACAGAGCACGCACAGAAAAATATAATTTTTTTACTTCAGGTTGCTTCAGATGTGATTTCTCAAAATGAGTTTCAGCAACTCCCTATTCACCAAAGTTTTCAGGCACTTGATGCCTCATTAAAACCAACAGTTATGTCTTATCTTCCTTTAATGTGGGGCTCAGTGATGATCCTCAGGACCAGAGCTGGTGTTTGCCTGTATCACAAAATCTGTCAGACAGTTGAGGATGGGCCAAAATCCCCAGGTGATGCCTAGGGGCTATGTGCTGTTGTTGAGCATTAGCGTGCCACAAAGATTTGATGGTGATGGGTAGATGCTGACCAGATGTGCATGAGTTACACCAAGGACCCTGTGACAGACAGATCATGGATTGCATGATCTCTTGCCCTGGACACCCTCCTCCAAGGCTGGGTAGCCATCATCATAGGCAAGGAGGCTTTACAGTGTTTCTTAAAGGTGCCCACACAGAACGGCTCAGGTTGGAAGGGACCTTGAAGATCATCTAGTTCCAACCCCCCTGCCATGGGCAGGGACACCTTCCACTAGAACAGGTTGCTCAAAGCCTCATCCAGCCTGGTCTTGAACACTTCCAGAGAGGGACAGCCTTGGGCAACCTGTTCCAGTGTCTTCACATCCTCACTGTAAAGAATTTCTTTCTGATCCAGTCTAAATCATAGAATCATAGAAAAGTCTGGGCTCAAAGGGACGTCCGAAGGTCAGGCAGTCCAACCCCACCCTGCAGTCAGCAGGGACATCCTCATCTAGATCAGATCTAGATCAGGTTGACCAGAGGCCTGTCAAGCCTCACCTTGAATATCTCCAGGTATGGGGCCTCAAACACCTCCCTAGGCAACCTGTTCCAGTGTTCCACCACTCTCATGATAAAGAACTTGTTTGTTAACATCCAATCTAAGTCTCTTTTCTCTAGTTTGAAGCCATTGCCCTTTGTCACCACAGGTCTTCATAAACGGTCTCTCTCCATCCTTCTTGTAGGGCCTCTTCAGATACTGAAAGGTTGCTATTAGATCTCTCTGGAGCCTCCTTTTCTCCAGACTGAAGAACCCCAGCTCTCTGAGCTTGTCCTTATAGTAGCTCCAACCTCCTGATCATTTTTGTGACTGCCTCCTGACCCACTTCATGTCCTTCCTATTTTGAGGACTCCAGACCCTCAAGCTTCAGTCCATTCCTTCTCATCCTATCACTACAAGCCCTTGTAAAAAGTCCTATCCCAGCTCTCTTGTAGATCCCATTCAGGTACTGGAAGGCTGCTATAAGTTACACAGTTATGTGATGGTGGAGACAAGGCCTCCATGAGCATTTCTGTGGCCTTCTTGAAATTATTTGCAGGATAAACAAAATTCTCACCAGACAGAAACAGAAATCTGGTCCACTGAGGTCCTGCTGTTCAATAACAAAAATTACTTTTATTCAATTGACTCTAAGATAGAAGCTACATAAAGAGGCCCTGGGTGGTGGGGATAACTGCCTCAGAGGGTGCAGTATCTCAGGTACTTTGGTTCTATTTTTCTTTGAGTTAACATACTTTTCCTTATTGAACAGGAATCTGGTATGGGATCCTGGAAGGCATTGGGATTCTTTCTGTTATCACAAATGCATTTGTTATAGCTGTGACATCAGATTTCATCCCTCGCCTTGTTTACGCTTACAAATATGGACCTTGTGCTGGCCAAGGAGAAGCTGGACAAAAGTAAGATTTTTGGGGCAGATGTACATGAAAATCACTTCACTGCTTGAACAGCCACAGCAATATCCGTCTGTGGTCTGATTCCACTAACCAAAATTTACTGTTTGTGCTTAGGTAACATTTACTGTATGTGCTTAGCCATAGATGCTGTTGTCTTGCATATTCACAGAGCATGAGTGATTGTAATTTATGACATTAACTGAAGGGAAAGGTGGCAGAGCTGCTATAGAGACATGGTGATTGTGCATCAGGATGCTGCACAAGCTGCACTTCCCAGCTGGTGCACATCAATATAACCCTCTTTTCATTCTAAAGCCATGCTGGTATTTATCAGTTACGGATTTAATGAACATTTTAAACTTACTCACTAGGGTGGGTTTTTGGTTTTTGTTTTTTTTTTTCCTGATGTAGTAGTCAGCATGTATTGCTAAGGAAAAAAAAAAAAAGTGCCTAGCAATTCCCAACTAATAAATCAAGGTATACTTACAGAGGAAAGTAATTTTGTTTTTCTTCTAAAACCAGAGTCCTTAGATTAAATCTTTCAGGAGACATTTGTGAACTGAATCCCTGCTGTCTAAGTGGATTTTCTCTCTGTGTTACTAAACGCTGAGATTATATTACTCTTTGCACACTGCAAGTAAGCTGCTGCCTGACAACTTGTTCAACCTAGGCTGTTGGACTCGGGGAGGGTTATTGAATCCAGCTGAGCAAAGTTTGCAAATGATCTCCTAGCAGCATTATTAGCGAAGACACTAGCGTTGAGAGAAAGCCAAGCTAAAGAGCAGACAGTGATAGGGAGCTTGTATTCTGCTGCTAGACATATGGCAGATTGATTGTTGCTCCCTGCTGCAGAAGGCGAGTTCTGCTGTTGCTACCTTTCTGCAATCTCTTGGTGGTCAATACCGTTTAACCATACTGATGGAAAAAGGACAGCTTAGATCAACAGTGCTGCTAAGTTGTCCTGCAAGGAGTTTGGCATTTTAGTCAGTGCCAGGGGAGATGTTCCATTTATTTTGATGAAGCATTAAAGTCCCTTCGTGGTTAAAGTGTTTGGTCTGGTGCCAGGCCTTCCTGAGTTTGTGCCTCTGCTTGGGCCGTTGTGAAGATCCATGGGACACTGAAGTGCTGATAGCAACTTCCCTTGCTGCTGATTTTCTCAGGGCATGAAAAAGCAACACCTTTAGACATTTGATTTTTGTGACAACTCAGATATGACTTACTGGCTTTTAAACTAATTCTGCATAGGGGAAGTAGCTCAGCTCACAGAGGAAGCTCTTATCTTTTCACAAACCTCTTGTACGGTGGTGTCACACTTCTACTGCTTTCCCAAGTGGATTTCTAGATAAAGCCATCAGATAGTAATCCTTTGAAGTAGCCAACTTGGATAAAAACGATTTCCATCAGCATTCTGGATTTTATTATTAATAAGTACTGTTATAAAAGCAGGGAGCTATTAAAAAATCCACAGGAATACTGAATTTTCTCAAATTCAGAAGTCAGGAACATCTGCTGCTGAATAACTTAGATGAGAAAGGTGCCTGTTTCTTTCAAAAAACATCTGTGCATATTAGAACCATATGACACTCAGTGATGCCAGAGAAGTATTATAATTAAATTAAGTTTCAAATCCACTCAGTATGGAGATTTTGAGCCAAAGCCAGATGGAGTTTAAATGTAATTTCTCAGAGAGCACACAATCCATAGTCTAAAAAACAACCAACCAAACCTGAACCTTACAGCTTGCCTAGGCTTACCTGTGCTTGGGCAATGCAGAGGGACCAGCACAAGAGCTTTGCCATATCTCTCCTCAGCTTTTAACCTAAAACTTGAGCCTTCTGATGACTCCCACAGCACTGGGTCAGGCGACAAATATTCTCCTACTTGGAGCTCTCCAAATTCTGCCTAATCCTCCAAGTGCTCATCCTCCTTGGAGGCTTTCAGTACTGAATTCCTCTAACTGGACACTGTGTAAAAGGCTGTTTTAAGTGTACTGCCTTTCCATCTGATTTAATGTCTCTTTGTGCTAGTACCATGAGGGTAAAACTGGGAATATTCTGATTATCTTCCTGGTGCCACTCATTATTTTCTCTATCTCTATTGTGTCACATTTTAGGTGATACATCTTTTCAAAAATAACCACTCCCAGACTCCACCATTTCTTCTTCCATAGAAATCTACCATTACTTCCCTATTATTGTCCTTCTGCCCTACTTGAGCAATTTTATTTTTTTTTATATTGCCTCAACATCCCTTTCAAATATTAATAAGCATCAGACTTATACTGTGAGACCCAGAGAGCATCCTCCTGGGTACAACAGTTAATAGAAAAACCTTGCTGTGTCCTGACTGCAGGAATTTTTTCCCCTCTAGGTGTATGGTTGGCTATGTTAATGCCAGTTTGTCAGTATTTCTGGTGTCTGACTTTGAGAACCGTTCAGAGCCAACCTCAAATGGAAGTGAATTCTCTGGGTCACCATTAAAATATTGCAGGTAAGAACTCAATCAAAATACCATTTTGCTTTAAGATGTTGCAGGGGAGAAGCACCATAGGAAATTTGGGGTTGGAATGAATGGAATGAATTAACTGTGCTATTCAGGGACATGCTTGTGGTGCTGCTTGGCTGCTTGCTGCACGATTCTCTCCTCAGATAAAGGAGAACCTGTTTGGGTTTGGGAGTTCCTCGCCTCCCCACACTTTGTAAAAGCACCCAGAGTAGACTCAGCTGGCTGGAAGTTAAGGAATGAAGCTCTATTTACAGCTTAGCACAATGTACAAGCAGATATATACACAGTAGACATGAATAGTTACAGAAATATACAAGTTAAAGGTAATACAGAAACACAATTCCCTTCCCAGAAATCAGAGTCCCCAGGAGGGGCTCCCAACCACCCTTCCACCTTCTCCCCACCCCTATACCTTCCCCCAAGGTTTGGCTTACGCACAAGATGAGTTTGGAGGATCGGCCAGGGGGGTTAGAAGTAGAGTGGTTAGTTAGATTATTCAGCAGAGAGGAGAAGGCAAAAAGCTCGAGAGACCAAGACTCTCCAGAGCCCGAGAGACTGTCTTATCTGTGTTTTGTGTTCTTATACATCTCAGCAAGCCTACGAGTGAAGTAGACATCACCATTGTTTTCTTTTCACAGCCTATAACCTAATTTTCTCCATTAAAATACTTCAGTTAGCCTCAAACCAGCACAATCTGTAAAGTGAGTATCTAGCAGGCTCTTAATAGAGGATTTCTTTGGTGCCATGGCTTGAAACAGACACAACCATCATTATCAAAGGGATGTGGAGGTGCTGGAGTGAGTGCAGAGGAGGGCAAGGAAGCTGGGGAAGGGCCTGGAGAATAAATCTTATAAGAGCAACTGACAGAGATGAGGATGGTTAGTTTGAAGAACAGGAGGCTGAGGGGAGACCTCAACACTGTCTACAGCTGCCTTAAAGGATATTGTGGAGAGGCTGCTGCTGGTCTCTTCTCACAGGTAAATAGTGATAGAAGAAGGAATGGCCTCAAGCTACCACTGGATAGGTTTAGACTGGACATTAGGATTATTTTTTTTTTTTTCCCCAGCAGGAGTAGTCAGGAATGGTCTACCCAGGGAGGTGGTGGACTCACCGACCCTGGCTGTGTTTAAAAATCATTTGGATGTTTGGTTGTTAGGAATATGGTTCAGGGCAAACCTTGAAAAGCAGGGATATTGGTTGGATTTTGTGATCCTGAGGGGTTTTTCCCACCAAGATGTTTCTGTGATTCTGTGATCATGGAGAAATTGGTTATCAAAGAGCCAATAATAGCTGACCTAAGTACCAGTGAGATTAAATGGAAATCAGATCATAGCACATGCACAAAGGACTCAGGGTTGCCCAAAAGTGACCATACTGAGTTATTTCACAGGTCTGCCAGGCATAAAGAAGGTTTACAAAACCTCCAGTCCAGAACTTCCTAATTGTTGAGTGGTTAAGATGTTTGTGTCATTGCTTACAGGTAAAATTCTTAGCAATAATCATATACTTGTGGTTTGAATCAAAATCAAATCAGCAGTTAATTATCTGTGTCTTCATCCTCAACCAACAGATGAGAGAATTAGCAATCTGAGACCAGTCTGTAATGACAGATTTCCACCTGACTGATTCGAATGGTCCAAAGAATTGAGGCTCTAAATAAAGATCTTAAATGGGGTCCCCACCAAAAATACCAAGCAGCCATTTTTTTTTAATCACAACATTGGCTTACAAGCACAAGTCCTGGATGCTGCAGATACACTTAGCCCTGATATTTTTTATTGTGAGCAATTAAAATATGCCTTCACGCTTGCCTAAAGAACAAATGACACCCTGTGATAGAGCAAAGTCAGTGACACTTTGTGATACTGTGGAATCTTTATTAATGTTAAGAGTTTGGGTGGTACAGGTAATGAACTAGGGGAGGGATTTGGCATTAACACTTTGGTTTAACTAATTCATATTCAAGACTTGCAATTTATTTGGCAGAAAGAACATCCCAACACTGAATCCATAGATAACAATTCTGTGAGGCAGAACCACTTTGAGAATACTCCATTCCACATTGTTTGTCATAGCACCATTTAATAATCTTCTGTCATCCTGATCATTCTCTTCCTCCTCTTCAGTACCTTTATTCCCCAATTTCAGACATGAAGTTGCTGCTAACAAAAGGCAACAGTGGAAATCCTATCAATAATAAAGATGTTCCCTCAATATCCCATAAACAGAACACTATTAAAATTGGTGCCATAAATCTCTGGCAGATAAAGCTGTTCTTTTGGGGGACACTGAATGGTTATGTGTATCTATCCTTGACAGAAAATTAACATCTTTTCTTTAACCGAGATTATCAGCTGCTTAAACCACCTGAATTCAGCTTCCACATCAGTCATTTTGATTGTACTGCAAGCCAGGTATTGATAGGGAAGTAAGGAACCATTATTATGTTCTGCTGTGCAACAGTGCAGGCATTTTTTCAGGAAGGCAATCTGAGCAAAAGCCAGTGGCAACATTCAGTTAACTTCTGCTCATCTGGAACCCAGGCAGTGCCATGCTGTTCTGCTTGGGTTTCTTCTTGTATAGCATTTGACTCCTAGCAAAGCAAAGAAAAAAAGGAGACCTACTGGGACTTGGTCCAGGGACCTTTGTGTCCAGAATGCTTAGGGTATCATAAAAGATCCTAAACTATAAAGTCAGAATGCTGCTTGCAGAAGAGAACATCTCAGTTTCAAGAACTTGCACCAGAGGTGTTGCAATTTAACAGAGGTTTGTTGCTGACTTGTATGTGAAGAGAGTTTGTTTCCATTTGTTTAGCACTCTCTGCAATCTAAGAAGGTGAATCTGCAGGTTGTGGAGTCTGTCTCTAGGGGCATTCAAAACCCACCTGGATGTGTTCCTGTATGATTTACTCTAGGTGATCTTGCTCTAGCAGGGGGTTTGGACTAGATGATCTCCAAAGGTCCCTTCTAACCCTTACCCTTCCATGGTTCCATTATTCTCTGTGAAACTGCTGGTGCTGAGCACCCAACATCCTCTGAATTTACTTTATCAGTTTCACTTCATACAGGCAACAGCCAGAGCGCAAAGCACACTTCTGGAGTGCATATTACCATTAGGTTTCATTTGAAAGTAAACTCATCTGGATGAGTTTACTCATCCAAACCATGGTAAGTGGAGGGCATCAGGACACTCCTTTTAAAAGCATGCACCTGATCTGAAAAATAACACTAGCATGGGCCTAGCCTAGGAAGCAGACAATGCTGTGGTAACTTGTACAGTCTGAACTGAGATCATTCTGCTGCAGAAAATGCAATGATCAAGAGCAGCTGGGGTTTGATTCTGCTTTCCTCCCAGGCAGCAGAGGAGGAGCTTGTTAACCACTGCACCTCTGCTTGTCTTTCAGGTACAGGGACTACCGAGACCCTCCCCACTCCCCAGTGCCCTATGGTTACACTCTGCAGTTCTGGCATGTCTTAGCAGCACGGTTGGCATTCATCATCGTATTTGAGGTCAGTGACCATCCAGGTGGCAAAAGAAAAACAACAAAATGAAATAAATCTTTGAAACTTTTCATGGGGGTGACCTCCGATGGCAGTCATGCCTTTGTTTCTGCTCTTTATATTGTGCTTTGAATTCTCAGGTCTGCTTTCTGAACAGTCACAGGTATTGAGGTTCTGACAAAAAGGGGAATGCAGCACTTGGAAAACCAGAACAGCGTTTTGCAAAGAAGGGAAATAAACAGAGTTTTATTTACTTTCTGAGGTCTGATTTTTGAGCTGCTGAAGGGTGTCTAGAGAACAAGTCTTATGAGGAATGGCTGAGAGAACTGGGGTTGTTTAAACTGGAGAGAAGGAGGCTGAGAGGAGGCCTCATTGCTCTCTATGAAAAGAGGTTGAAGTGAGGTGGGGGGCCGGTCTCTCCTCCCTGGTATCAGGTGATAGAATGAGAGGAAATGGCCTGAAATTGTGCCAGAGGATGTTTAGGTTGGAAATTAGGAAAAATTCTTTACAGAAAGAGTGTTCAGGCATGGGAACAGGCTGCCCAGGGAGGTGGTAGAGTCACCATCCCTGGAGGTGTTCAGGAAATGTGTGGACATGGCAATTTGAGACGTGGTTTAGTGCCCATGATGGTGTTAGGTTGAAGGCTGGACTTGATAATCTTAGAGGTCTTTTCCTACGAAAACAATTCTATGATTCTCTGATTCATAACCCATCTAGGCTGAAAGCTGTCTGCTGACTAGTTTGTAAGGAAGGGGTGAAGCAACATGAGAAGATGAAATCTGAAGAACTGAAAAATGAATGTAGTTCAAGTTACAGTATTGACACCTCTAGCTTTATTTCCTCTGTTTTTTGAATACCATTCACTTCCCCAGTACAATTAGCATCACAAAGATGATGATGGTGAGAAGGATTCAATACCTTTACCAGTGTTCACAATATTAGTGTTTTCTGTCAGCATCTCAGAAGTCTTTAAGAGAAACCAGAGATGATGCCAACTTCCTGTGACTGATATTCCCTTGCTTATATAGAAAGAGACAGAAGGGTAGATAAATAGGATGAGACCATTTACAAACCAAAATGTTGCTCTTAAGCCTTAATTTCAGCAGCCTGAACTTTCCTGCCAGAAACCAGGGGCTCCGTATCTCTCCAGCACAAGCAGTTTGAAGTGTCTTTTACCCCGTGAAGAAACCAAATAGTGAACAAATGATTTTTAAAAACTCTTTATTCAATCTTCTGCTCTGAAACCATAGGAACAGGACATCCAGCACTGAGGTGGAAGCTGTAAATGCCATGAATTATTGGCATATTGATGAGCAATTGCCTTTGTGACGCACATTACTGTGCAAACTCATTCTGAACCAAGCTTTTGAAGCACCTCTTTGGGTCACACAACAGAAGCATTTGAGATAGAGAAAAGGTGAAGGGGAAACATTTTCTGGATTATGTCTTGCACATGTTGGTGGCTCAGCAGAACTCCCAAGTCAGCAGTGAATTCCCTGATTTCATGTTCAGCCCTTCCCATATTCCACCTTTGTCTGGGTTGGAGTGCAGGTTGAGGTCTGCCCTTCCTCTCCACTGGGCTAACCCTTTAGAGGGTGGCCCTAAGGAGACCGGTTCTTTCATCATGTCCTCCACACAGGGAAACAGGGAGGGAAAGAGGAAGGATGAAAGAAAGATTTGATAGAGGCCTTCTGAGCTTGATCTGTCCTTTCTTTCTAGATCTGATGATACTGAGAGCCATCTGCCTCCAAAATTACTACAAGAATGCCCTTGGCAGGTCAGCCTAAGCAGTTTTAAGACTCCAGAGAGTCTCCTTTTTGATACACATTTGACTTACAGGCAGAATGGCATAAGGGCAAAGATAACTGAGGCAGGGAAAATCAACCTGGCTCAAGTCTCAATGCACAGCCTACAGATTTGCAGCCTGCTATGGAAGAGCTGTTTGTGTCTGTTCAATAGTCACTCAAAAGATTTGACTTTGCTTTGCCCCAGCTGAAGCCACAGGCTGGCTCAAACCCACAGAAAAGTATTTCCTGTCACTGCAAAAGAAGTTTGGTTTTTGTTTTGTCTGTTTTTTTTAAAGTCTGGCAAAAAAAAAGGTCAAATAAAGTATTGAGGATATATTTCTTGTGGGGGTAAAATATACAGGAAAACATGGCACATTCTCTTCTTGATGGCTTTCAAAGGAAGGGTTCTGCTTGGAGAAGAAGTATCAAATCGTCAAATGAAGCATGGCCTGAAGGAGATCAGGAGAAGTGATTCTGACAATGCTCCGCTCTGGTGAGACCTCATCTGCAGTACTGTGTCCAGCTATGGGACGCCCAACACAAGAGAGATGACACAGACCTGCTGGAGTGAGTCCAGAGGAGGAGCACAAAGATGATCAAAGGGCTGGAGTACCTCTGCTGTGAAGACAGGCTGAAAGAATTGGAGCTGTTCAGCCTGGAGAAGAGAAGGTTTTCGGAAGACCTGATTTCAATACCAGTTCAATATCTGAGGGGACCTACAGGAAGGCTGAGGAAGGAGCTGTTTGGAAGGGCTTGTAGCAACAGGACAAGGGGCAACGGTTTGAAACTGACTTAGGTTGGACATAAGGAAGTTCTTTACAATGAGAGTTGTGAAATACTGGAATAGGTTGCCCAGAGGTGTGGTTGAGGCCCCACCCCTGGAGACATTCAAGATCAGACTCGATGGGGCCCTGAGCAACCTGCTAACTGCAGGGGGGTTGGACAAGATGACCTTTGAGGGTTCCTTCCAACCCAATGCCATCTGTGAGTCTTTATTTCTCCAGTCTAGAACAAGTGTCCTTTCTGAGGTGGAGGGTGATTTTTCTGTTTCTCTGCTCCTCCTCTCAACCGGAATGAGTAAATCTCCAAGCAGCATCTTTGATAAAACGAAAATGACAAGCAATCCTGCCCCATCACACTCAAGCTTTGCTGTGGCATGCCTAAAACATGAGGGACAAAGTGACCTTGTATTTAATGGTGATGTTTAGTAAATGGCAGCAAGTATTTGCATGACAGACAGAGCATAGGGGGAAAAAATCTTGCATTTTACATAGCTAATTTACTGGTTCCAGTAGTGGTGCATGGGGTTTCTGGCAACAAGAAAGTGTTGCATCAATTGATCCTCCTCTTCCTGCAGAGATAATCCATTAATACCAGGCCCTGCCCAGACAACCTTACAGCAAATCATTACCTCAGGGGTTTGAGCAGAGAGGTCATAACCTTTGCTGCCATCAGTTTGAGTCCTTATTTCAACCCAACTGCTCATAACCTTGACTGCAATTCATGCTCCACTGACTTTGGCTGAAGTTTTTGTGGGGGGAAAAGGGTCATGGATTTGGTTTCTTCAAATTTGGTAATGGATTTAATTGTAACACAGAACTTTTTTTGTGAATTAGAAGGAGAGTATTTACAGGAGATAAAGAGAATACTTATTTTCTTCCTAAGATTTTAATTGTTGTTGTGGTGGTTGTTTTTCACAGCACCTTGTCTTTTGCATAAAGCACCTGATCTCCTACTTAATCCCAGACCTCCCAAAGGATCTGAGAGATCGGATGAGGAGAGAAAAGTACCTGATCCAGGAAATGATGTATGAAGCTGAACTAGAACGTCTGCAGAAAGAGCGAAAGGAAAGGAAGAAGAATGGGAAATGTTACCACAATGAGTGGCCATGATGGGGTGAGGAAGAAACTGCTTACAGGAAGATAGGAATTCTGTTGATAAATGTTTTCTGGTTTTCCACAGTTGAGGTTGCACTGCAAGAAGCAGTCAGTCAATGCTGTGTGCCCTTTAGTACACCTACACCCATGATTGACAGGGTGTATTTTGTCCTAAGTCTTTTGAAATTCCAACTCTTGCAAGGCTTAGTCTTCTCCAGAGCTTATGTCAGCATGAGCAGATCAGACCAATGCTTAAGTCTCTGCACTCTTTCCAGAAAGCTCCCAGGTCCTGAACCTAAAAGCAAGTTGTATATCTTACAGTGCTTTACAGAACTCAGTGGTCTTATGGCTCATTCTCACGACCAAGTTGCTACTTCACAACCAGTGACTGTGTGTTGGCAACATGGCAGTACTTGCCCATGTGTGTGGCCACCACTCGCAGCATGGCAACCCTGCCCTCTTCCACAGTGGACTAAGCTGTGCTAGCCTACATTTACCACAAGTTAAGGTTGCATATGTGGATCATTTCCATTACTCCAGCAATAGTGAAGTAATGTTTTAGGAGAAGATGCTTGAGTTGAATCAACTGATCTAACAATGCTGATAAATTTAGGTATGCAGAAGTGCTGACAGATAGAGAAATATCTAACTATTGAGTCACTTCTTTGGAAATGATACTGTGAAATGCTGGTAGCATGTTTGACAGATTTGAACAGTGCCTTTTCAGCTATAGGACTATCTGATCTCTGAAGGAAACAAATCAAGCTGGAGCATCTTGCCAAGAGCTGCCCATAGATTAGTAGTGCAAGATCACATTAAGGCCTCAACAGGAATTAGGGTGTAGGATACATATAACACAAAACAGACTGTGTCTTAAAGACCGATCTGTGCAAGTGAAATAACCCCACCCCCCCAGGAGATGAACAAGGTCAGCAAAGCAAAAGGACACAGATGTCCAGCATCTCTACATTTGTATCTTTTTTCTTTATTTAACCTTCCACTATCTGTGAGGGGGTGGAGGGGGGGAAATCAGACTATAGCATGAAATAGCTTAAAATCCTTCATGTGAAGCAATTTTCAACAGGCTGCAGGATTAGATTTCTCAGAATGGGTCACTGTCTATATCCTTTTGCAAATTCATTAACCCCAAATAGTGGAACTGTAGGTCTAAAGACTGCAGAAGTGTTAAACAGAGTGACGTGAATCAAACCGCTGGGTGCTGTGAAAGCTCTACCACCTCCTGCCTCAAAGTGATGGCACTGTGATTCTTGCAGCACATGCAGTGGCATAATCAGCCACAACACAAGCTTCAGAAGCGAAGACTGTAAGAAGCCAAGTGGAAGCACGCTTGTGTCCCAGTGGGGATACAGCTAGGTACAAAATACTGGAGCTGATCTATTTGCTTAACCCTTTTGCAAACAACTGAAGCTCCAGAAAAGTTATCATTTCCTCAGAAAGCAGGGAATTGTGACCTTGTTTGTTTAAAGGCATTTAAGAAAGGAAAATTCAGCAAGCCGTTTCTACAAGTCCTCCTGGAAATCATTCAATAGAAGGGATAGAATTTGCCCTTTAGGGCAGACCACATAATGGTCCTTATGGATGGATGTCTCAAGCTCCATAAAACATCAAGACCGCTTGCCCCTAGATCCTGTGTTGTCAAATTAGAGCTATTAACTTCTTGCCACTGAAATGGAGAACTGTGCTACTTCCATGCAGGAGGAAAGTCTTAACAAAAGGTAGTATGGCTTGAGGAAGGGGTGGGGTGGGAGAAAATGTATTCACCCTCATCTCTGTAGCCACTGCCTGCCTACATTTTGCTTCTTCACAGCAAGGAACCTCCTCCAGTAACAACCTGTCATCCTACATGAAGAGGATAAAATGGCACAGCAGCTCCCATCTACCATGTGCTCCTGGCCCAAGCCTGAAAGTCCAATAAGGCAACATAAGCACTGAAGGAATTTCATGACCAATCTGGTTTCTGTTGACTCAGTGCCAAACTGAGTGGGGACTAAGGCTAGTGGCTGTGGGCTGTATTCCTGCCTAATGAGGAAGTGAACGTATTCATCCTTGCTTCAGCTTACAAGAGCAGCTGTGGAGACAGCCTGTGTAGGGAGCGGAAATGAGGGGACTTCTGTCTCTGTGGATAGGAGGTGGGGATTAGGCAATGTCAGCCTCTGATACACACACGCCAAGCAGGTCAGTATTTGCCATCCACCTAGGGGTGTCTACTGCACTTGCAGTCTGGGCATTCCCAAGGCAGGATGGCTGTGCAAAGTCACTCAGACCAAACTCAGCAGAGCACTTGGGTCCATTTGCATATCCTCTGTTTAGTATCTAACACTGCAGATGACAAGAGCTTAGAAACTGTTTGCTAAGTAGTAAAGCAAGACATGAGTCATGCATAAAATCAGTGCCACCCACACAAGTGAGAAACTGCAAACTCCTGCAGGAAGATGCAGCTCTGTCGGTGTGGATCTCAATAACTTCCAAGAACTGAACTGAAGCCTGCTAGAGGACAAACTGACTGCCACTGCAGAGGAACACCACAGCGTAATGTGCCAAACCAAATCAGGCGCAGCAGAAAAACAACAGACAAGAATGGCTTTTGAGACTTGTGTTCCACACAGCTACACAGTGATGCATTTTCAGGACAATACAATGCTAGAAGGTGTGTCCCATTCTGCTCTACAGGAGAACGTGAGCTGGCTGCTTACCAAGCTTGTGCTAAGTGTGATACTGAAAGGGGCTCTGACCTACCCTGGCCAATCCTGAGTAGATTTCGGTCTCTTACTATTGACCACTCAACCCACTGAGGTTTCTGTGATGGTGGTCTGCTGAACGGGTTTTCCTGGAATCCTTCAGAACAGATCACTTGGGACAGGTGACCCCTTTTTATTTATTTGATACATTAGAAAAACATTATACAGATAATAGGCTGATAATAAATGGAATTTTAATGATCTCTAGATAGCAAATTTATGCCATCCCCTTCTTACTGAGCTGATGATAGGTTTTGTTTAAACCTCCAGGTGGCCATCCTATATGTTGTTTACTTATTCCAGCTCCACAAGAGCGCTACCTTCAAGGAAAAAAAAAAAAAGCAACCTCAGTGCATGCCACAGACATTTTACATAGCAAGCAGGACAGCACCCATCAAAGGATTTACCGTGAAATCATCTTGCAATAAACATAAGATTGATTTCCACTCTTGACAGCAAGCATGCACTTCACTAGCAATTACACACCAGTTTTTAAAACCAAGGAGGGGGTGGGGGGAAGAAATTGTATATTGGGACTTTTTTTCAGCCTGTTTGCTACGTTTTTTGCATTCTCTCCCATGTTGGTTTTACAGATCTTAGAATAAATTTTAAAAAAATAAAATAAAATGTAAATTAACAACCTGGATCCTTTGACAAAAGAAAAGTCCTAGGTGTAGAACATCACTAGGGTCACCAAATACTACAACAGAAACCGTGTTTACAAACCTTTCTTTTTTTTTATTTTCAATCTTTCTGAGGGGAGTTATGTTATTTACCATATATATATTATATATATATATATAAAGTATATAGAGAGATTGTTTATTTGTAAATAGAAAAATCTTATGGAGAAGAATGTCAAATTTTCACATTTTAAAAACAAAACTAACTCATCAACATGAAGCCATGGTTTAATGCTTGTATAATGTACGCAATAAACTTGAAATAAATGAAGCATATAAAAGATTTGCTGTGGGGCATTCATCAGTCCTTTTCTGTTTGCCTTACTTGAGCAGCAAGCAAACAGACCAGGTAGGTGGAAGCAATTCTAAGTGTACACCAAAAAGGGACAAAATCTGCCACTGCTTTCTCTCCATGGATCATACAGTTAGTGTATTCATATAGCCAAATATTGTTACTGGTGTGGGTTTAGTTCTTTTTTTAATGTTCCTGCTTGTTTTGTCTCTTGACTCTGCCAGGTGCCGCCTGTAATTTGGACACTGTGAAGTGCTCCCCAGTCCCATGGAATTGGTTTTAAGCATCCTTTTTATTTTTGAGCATCCTGCATGTTTGAGCCAGGTGAGCTTTTAGCTGGGAGAGATGAAAGATTAGGATGTAGGAGTGTGATCTTGCTGCTTTTACACAGACAAGGCTCTGGCTGTGAGTCCAACTAGCAGAGCACAGTATATGATCTCAGAGGAAATATTATTCACAATTAATTAATTGCTTTCATTACTGATGCCAATTAAACCAGAAGCATATAGAAAAAAATAAAGCAGGAAGAGTCATGCTGTAGCTCTGCAGCAGTCATAGGAGGTCAGTTAGCATGAAATGGGGTAGTTGCAGGGGTCATCTGCAAAGCTTAAGCATGTTTATCTCAAAACATTTACAGCAATATATTATCCTCATTGAAAAGTCACCATGATGTGGTGGTGTGGACCAATGGACAGCACTTGGCCCAGATTTTCACTTCATGCCAAACTCAGAGTTAAATGATTGCTCAGTGCTGAAATAGCAACTTTGAGCAGTAAGTGAAGACAGAGTGGTCATCGGTGTGCCTGCTCTGGGTTAAACAGCTGTGCGCACTCAAAGCACTGAAAAAAAACTCTGGTTCTACATCTTACAACTGTGGTAACTGGGAAGATTCATTTTCACTCCATGAACTAAGCAGGTGGAAGTCAGAGATCTTCTAGACAGGTTAAGACAGCGTCAGTTACAGCACAAGCAGTGATCTCAGCAGAGCGGTGTCGTGAAGGCCACACTGGTGCTGTTTAAAATAGCGGTGAGCTGTCGCCCTCCTGGGAAGCACATTCAGATGGGAGTTCAGCATTTGTGCTGGGAGGGCTGTGGCCACACCAGCAGGCACACAGGTCAAGGGCTTGCTACAGGCTTCTGTTCTCTCTGTCCGCAGCTAACTCTGTGCCATAAAGCACAGGTACACAGAGGCACACTGGCCTCTTTTCATAACTCTGCAGTAGTGTGAAGACACCAGTAGTTACCCTTTTCAGATCTGTGGTATCTGGTAAGAAAAAATTACTATATTCCAAGCCTCAAGAGTTATTCCGTAGCACAAAAGGCAGTGTCTGTTTCTCTGTCCAGAAGACAAGGCACATGGCTGAATGAGCTGCACTTATCTTCTAAGACTTGAGAAGCAGTCAGCTCATTCAGGCAGTGGGCTAGTTGCCTCAGAGTGACTAGGACAGTTTCACAGCAGAGCACCCTGTCCTGAATCCCAGAGGACTTCATTCAGGATGCTCTTGTTTATCTCAGATCTTAGATATAGGGACACAAGACTCATGGGATCTATACCACCCACTTACAGCCCTTCCACACGGTGGGTTTAGGCACTTCTTTGGTCAGAGCCGCAACAGAGGAATGGGAGACAAAGGGCTAGCCCTAAACTCTGTGTTGGATCATGCAAACCAGCGTTGCAGGAAGCAAAGTGGGAGCCTGCCCCCATTATGCAAAGTTGCATTGGGTTAGCCAGTGGAGACATGCCCCTGGTGGCAACCTGTGCAGGGCTGTCCAGCCTGTGCTCCTCTAGCAGAGGTCTGGTCCTTGAGGCCCATTTTCTCTCCCTAACACTTTCTGATCCTTTCGGTTCATCTTATGCAGTAGATCACCAAGTGCCCTCTGTCACAGGGGCATGGAATAAATTGATTTAGATGTCAAAGGGCCCCAGTAGAGGTAGATGAACTGGGACTGTGTCATATTCCAAGTTACATCAGCTCAGCACCTGGCACAAATGCAGCACAACTTTCAGAAAGCATTTAAGACACGCAGTGAGTTTTTCATTTGCTCCTCAAGCATGACTACTTGAGAAGCTTCACAGCTCAGCTCTCCTGCAATGACTTTTCTTTTCCAACTTGATTCTGCTGCTGTGAAGGAGTTTTAAACACCCATGTAAAGCCATGGAAAAAAAGACTGCAGCACAAAAACTTGGGAGGTCAGAATCTGTTTCCTGCTGTACCAGAAAGCACAGAGGAGAAGGAAGCAATAGGGGGGTTGACTCTTCAAAACCACCAGCACAGTGCATGGTCTGGAGTGGGTGTGCTGTTCAGCTTCTCTTGGCAGCCCAGCCAGAGGTTGAGCCACCCCATGCCCTGCAGCCTTGGAGAAGCCATCACTAAGTGACATCCTCTGCAATCCTTTCCCTGTCCTGGGGGACTGTGCAGAGGACTCTGCCTGCCAGAACACAATGTTCTGCTGCCTTACCTGGGCCGATCCTGAGTGTGAATCCTCAGGGTGGCAACAAAGACTACATGAACACAAATGGCTCCATCTCCGTCATATCATGCACAGTGCAAGAGTGGTCCTAGGCCACACTCTGGGCATGATGTATAAGACTGCTGTGGTTCTGTTAGACAGCACTGAATAAAAAAACCCAAACAGCTGATTTCCTTCATGAGAATCAGACTGGGCAGAAGAGGGAGACAAGGTGCAAAGGGAAGGATATTACTGGCTCCAAAGATACTCTTGTAGCTTCCAGCAGTGAGTACAGAGGAGGGGATGCAGGTAACCAGGGAACAAGCAGCTTGATAAAAACAAAGATATGGACAAACCCAGCAAAATAAATACACTCTCCAGATCAGTTCTACAAAAGAACCAGATGGCACTATATACACCTCCTGTACCAATAGAGACCCACTGTTTCTTGCAATCTGGTAAGGTCCCACAGCCCTAATCTCTTCATACTTTCAATGCCTTAAAAGAAAAAACAAACCAGACAAACAGCCATGTCTGGGGGAACAGTGCTCTTACCAAACAAAAAATTTACTCTGAGAGTGAACTGTGATTAGAAACAGGTATTTTCCAGGAGGTCCAAAGAATATCAGGCAAGTATTTCACATAGAAACCTTGCCTTAAGCCCTGTCACCAAGATCCAGAGTGAGAAAGGGAACGAGGAAGTGCAAGAAAGACCTGATTCCTTTCTTAGCTAATGTCAAGGTCGTTCAAGGGTGACAGTGCCGCCGAGCTCAGCAGACGCTTGCCCATGACCGCATGGATGGTAACCGACTGGGCACAGGAACATTAGCAGTGGTTCACGCCAACAAAAGCTGTCCTGATGGGCTGAGGTAGCCCCGTGTCAGATGTGAAGGCCATTGGCTTTGTTCTTAGTGCTTGCAATGTCCATTTCAATGTGGCTGAAAGCAGGGTTGTCGGTTCCTTCGGCCCTCACAGTAAACGATTGTCTGTTCAACACTTCCACTTTCTCTGGCTAAAAGAACAAAAGGCAAAATTCAGGCTGTGAAGTGGAAGAAACCATTTTCCTCTCTGACCTGACTGCAAGCAGAGTCAGGCCTGACATACAGGCTGCCTTACAGAAAACACACATCGCTTGCTGATGGACCAGAAACAGCAGCTGGTATTTGTCCAGGGGTGTGGAAAGTTTCTCCTTGCATAAGGCACTAGTTGTGTAAAATGTTCTTATCACATACAATGTTCTTGTCCTGTAAACTGTCTGAAGCATTTTTGGGTGTGTGAAGCTCTAATTTCTGTTTTCATGGCTAGCAATCAGTTGCTACCAGGTCCTTGAGCTGTTGACTCCCAACCCTTGGTCCTTGCCCCACCTTTAACATTCAAAGCAAATGAACCTGCACCATTGCCTTGATGTTCCATCTCTGGTAAACATAATGAGCTGCTGAGCTCTTCTAGAGGATTGTTCTTACAGAAAACTTCAGATGTTGGCCCATTGCACACTGTGAAAGACAGTAAGTGGAGAGCTGGTCTCCAGGTCTGACATGGGCAAACAGCATTACAGTATTGTAAAAATCCATTTCTCTCCCTGGTGTTCATCTCCAGAAGCTAAAATACCTGAGCTCACCCTAAAAGTAGTTGCCATTGTGGAAGAAAAACATTTTGCAAACTGGACCAGGTTGTACTGAGGTGGGTGCAGATCTCTTCTCCCAGCTGGCAAGTGACAGGAGAGGAAATGGCCTCAAGTTGCAGCAAGGAAGGTTTAAATTGGATATTGTGAAAAATTTCTTTGCTGGAAAGGGTCATCAGGCACTGGAGTAGGCTGCCTAGAGAGGTGCTGGAGTCACCATCCCTGGAGGGTGTTTAAAAGACGTTTGGATGGGGTGCTTAGGGACATAGTCTGACAGTTGTGTACAGGCAGATGTTAGGTTATGGTCAGACTCCATGATCTTAAGGTGTTTTCCAACCAGCTGACTCTATGATTCTATGAAGATATGATCATTGCCTGCACTGCAGCATTCAAAAAGCATTGAGCAAAGCTGAGCTTCAGTGTTCAGCATCCTGATGCTACTGATTGAAAAGTCATCTACAGCTTTTTATTTTTTTTCCAGTTTATATATTTCTTCTATATTCTCCCTTCTAAGAGATGTTATTGCCCAGTAATGTCTCCCCTTTTCTTACATCTTAAGGAGGGAGCCAGGAAACAGCTACACTGACTACAAAGGGGGAATTTTTTTCTCAAACAGTAGCCAAAGCTGCAAAACAATCCAGACTTTAGAGAACACATGTTTACAAAGGAAGCTTTGCTGAGTCCAAACTGTGCCTTGGGCCAGCTTCCAAGAGACCAGTGAGGGAGTACTCTGACAAAAAGTTGGAGAACAACTGTCCCTTGTCTCAACTGCTGCTGTTGTTCACTGAAGTGAAGCTGTGGTCAAACATAGCTTCCCTGCCTATGCCAGCTGCTTTACTCCTACTCGCCTTGCACTCTGCTCCTGCCTTAAAGCAGACAGCCACATCAGGCAGCATCAAGTGCTGCTCATCCTGGGGAAAAAAAAAAAAATAGGCCAGAGACTGCTTGCCTTTGTTTGCAAGAGGAAAGATTGTTTTAAGCCAGAGATACATAATTACACTTACTGTCTCAGATTTAGACCATGAGAAGTTGGACAGGAAATCTTCCTTGGTCAGCAGGAACCTACGATCTGTGTTCTGCTTCAGACCTCCTGCAAAACAAGCAAGTTTCCATCAGCCAGGCTTCCACACGCACATGACAGGTCCAGCTATGGGCACCAGGCCAAGTGTGCAGGACAGAGTCATGCAGCAAAAGCTATCAAGCAATCACAGGCCTTAGGGATCATCTCTTTACAATGATGCACCTCAAAACACGAATTAAGCCCTCAAGGTCTATTTTAAATGCTTTAGCCATTTCCCAGAGTTTCCTGGAGCCTTCTCAGATTTCTTACTATGTAAAAAAACTAAGACAATCACCAGAAAAGGATGAAGCCCCTGAAATGATATTTGCCATCATTTTCCCAGCCTGAGAACTGTGGCATCAGCTGGGAGCCCAAGCCCCAATTCTCAGCTCCCTATCTCCAGAGTCACCAAGAGTTTTTATAGTGAGTTATTTCAGAGCAGCCCCAATGTGGAGGGATGAGGGTTAATGGGGTGTTTGGCCATTTTTAAGGCAAAACAGGTGCATCTCTGACCTCTTGGTTCTGATCACTTTGACTGAGAAACTACTAGGATACAAGCCTGGGAGGCAAAAATCCACATTCCTTCTGAAAACTAAGTATCATGGAAGTGAGGGTGGTGAGGCACTGGAACCGGTTGCCCAGGGAGGTTGTGGCTGCTCCCTCCCTGGAGGTGTTCAAGGCCAGGCTGGACGAGGCCTTGAGTAACCTGTACTAGTGGGAGGTGCCCCTGCCTATGGTAGGCGGTTGGAACTAGATGATCCTTGAGATCCCTTCCAACCTTACTATTCTATGATTCTATGAAAGATTAACTATTCCTATGAGGGAATGTGTGTGGGAAAGAAAGAAGTTGCAGGTGCTGAGAATTGGCTCTGATAGCCACCTGAGGCTTAAATGGGCTCTTGTTCCACAAAAAGCAATGATAGGTGGGTTGGGTTGTCTTCTTTGAGTTTCTGTTTCCTGGGCTGAGGACTTCTCATTTGGATTTGCTGAGAGGCTCAGCTTTCATGCTTTGTTTCACACCCTGTGGGTGACCTGATCTCAACCTGGTAAGAAGTAAAATTTTTCTACAGGCATCACTTTATCAATGGGGTGACCTTGTGATGGGAAGAGGGGCACAGTTGCACTAGAAACTCACAAGGAAAAGAAAGTGGTAGAAGTGTAGCTTATGCTTATTAGTTGCAAGGCAGGGAGAAGCTAATGGAAGCAAGTTTGTCTGCTGAGTCTGGAGTTTCATAGTCCAGGAGTAGTTGTGGGGTCTAGCTAATAGATCTGAAAAAGAACAACCTCAAAGATGAGGACTGTTATTGGAATCTGGCTGGGGAAAGTGGGCAAAGCTGTGAGTGCAGCTGCTTCTGTGCTCTTTGTGCCATGCATGGCATGGGTGATGGGTACACTTCACATCTCACCTAGCTGCAAAAGCGGTGAGGCTGGAGGCTGTAGCTCTTAGCTGTGGAGTGCTGCATTTCACCCCTTGCACAAAGAGTAAAGGGAAACTGAGAAAGAAGCTAATTCAGCCATGCACAGAGTCTGCAGCTCTTGGGTACCTGCCTGGGGAATGTGGTGAAAAGCAGGCAGTGTACACCTGCAGACATTAACCACCAAGTGCTCTGAACTGACTCAAAGTGACAGGACTTGTGTCTCTAGAAGCATGTATGGTGTAGTTCCTTATTTGGAGTTAGATCTTGAATATTCAAGGACAACTCTTAGACCTCCAGCTCCTGCTGGCCTCTAATATAAAATGGAAGATGGAGGTCTTGTTTGGTTTTTTTCCCTCAGATTAAAAAACTGCTGGAATGCCTTTCTCCTTACAAAGCAGAATGGGATGCAGAAGGGCTGAGGGGAGGAAATGAGATTTAGGATGGTAAGCTTACACGGTGTTTGCAACAGGGTCACTGGCACTTCCTGTGACAATTACAGTTCTTTGGTCATCTTAGTTTGAAAGATATTTAAGACATTAAATCACTGCTCTGGAACTAGTACCTGTTAGGAGGCTGATAATTATGCCCACAACCACTGTGATGAGTGTCCCAAGGGTGCTGAAGTAGAGGTAAGACAAGGAATACCAGTTGTCTGCCAAGGCAGGCCTGAAAAAGAGCACAAGTGTTGTTAATGTCTGCTTTCCTGTTCCAAGCAAGCTGAACATGTCTGTTTCCAGACAGCAAGTAAAGAGTTACTTCTGAACCAAGTGACCTTGTAATCTTCAACTACCTCTGCCCAATAAAATGTGTACTGATTTCCCNNCTGCAGAAAAAAAGCTGTGCTTGTCTCCCCCCCCCCCCCCCCCTAACATTTGCAGGACAAACTCCTTCATATAGGGCTTGTAGTGATAGGATGAGGGGCAATGGTTTGAAACTGGAGCAGAGTAGATTTTAGTTAGACATTGGGAGAAAGTTCTGCACAATGAGAGTGGTGAAATAATGGAGCAGGTTGCCAAGGATGTGGTTGAGGCCCCATTCCCAGAGATATTCAAGGTCAGACTTGCTGTGGCCCTGGGCAGTCTGATCTAGTTGGAGGTGTCCCTGCTCACTGCAGGGGGACTGGACAGGATTGCCTTCAAGGGTCCCTTCCAACCTGATGCAATCTGTGAGTACAGAAAGGGACTGGTCAGTATGATGGGGCAACATGTGGGACAGCAGGTAAAACAGGCTAGTCCTGTCTCTGCTAAGGATCCTCTGCAGAGCTGAGCACACCAGCTATCCAGATGAAGGGAGAACTTCTTTAGAATTACAGGGCTGTTAGAGTTGGAAGGGACCTCAAAGATCATCCAGAAGAAGGGGTCATTATTTAAAGGAGAGGTGACACACAGAAGTAGGAAATCAGCCATGTCCAGCTCTCAACAGCCAGGAACAAAAGGGCAATTTTCACACCTCAGGTTACACCTCATTTTGTACTCCCTGACAACGTGAGCTGTTGGAAGAGCTGTTTCTCTGCAGCCATAAACAATGCTGGAGGCCTCGTGTAAGAGGTGTAGTATGCACAACTGGATGTTGGGAACCCTTGTGTGTACCTGTTGAATGTAAGGTGTAAGGATTGGGTATCCCTAAAAATGTGTTTGCTCAGCTTCTCTGTTCCTGCTGTTTCCTATATTGCCATTCATAACCATTACACTTAATTGTGATTGTCCAAAGTAAAACATGGTAGTTGCAGAGAGGAGAAAAATCCTTTCCTTTGCCCATTATATAGATCATTCTCTCTTCCTAATGTTCTGATTAGCACTTTTTCTGCACAGCCAAGCTGTTGTAGGTGGAGCTGTTAAACTGGCAAACTGCCCTTTAACTGCCTACTGCTGTAATTCACGTGACAGATCATGGGAGTTTATCCAAAAACTATAAATGCTATCCTTGCTGTAATGCCATTGTTCCTGGTACAGCATATCCCAGCCTTTAGACTCAAATACTGAACCAAAGATTTTCAGATCAATGGCAAGAGTCACTTTGACTTCTGCTCTGGGATAATTTAAACCACTCTGATGGGGGGGGAGGAAATAAATCTGAGAAATCTTAAACAGCCCTGATAGGTAAACCAGGGAAGGATAGTTACAGTAACCCAAATGCTAAGCATATATTTGTGTGTTCATCTTGCTTCAAAACAAATCTATGCCTTATTTTACTGCACATGATGAACTTGTATACCTCTCTGCAGCTGAGATGTTGAAGACTGTTAAAGGACTTTCTGTTGCTGTCAGGTTTCCTGTGGATATGTTACAGCCTTCAACTGAGAGATACAGTGGATTGGTCCTCTCAGGCAGTGGAGGATAAATCTGAGCTCCGATTCCAACCCAGAGTGAAATAGTAAAGCCACTGATGAGACCCACAAATGCACCCTGCAAAACAGAAAACAAAACTTGGTTTTACATGAAAACCAAAAGGATAATTATCTAAGAAGGCTATTTGAAAAGTAAGAAACAATCAAGACAACCTAAACTATAGGCTCCATAGCAAAAAAATGAAATATACAGTTGAGGAGAGCTGGGGTGTTTGCTTCATTCCACCTTTGGAACTCATAGCTCCTGAACATGCCTCTTTATTTTGCTACTAAGCCTTTACAGTTAAAGGAAATTTTTGGGCTATGGTTTAGTTGATTAGATGGTGTTGGGTAATAGGTGGGATCTGATGATCTCAAAGGTTTTTTCTAATCTGGTTAATTCTGTGACTGTGTATATGGGGAAATACTGCTCTATTTGAGCCACTCCTTCAACAAACACACAAATTTTATTTTTTTTTTCCTTTTTCTCATGTGATTTTGTTTGTGTTGTTTTGTTTTTGCAAAAAATCTCTTCTACTTCCGGGTGGAGGGTTTTTGGCTGATAGCTACTCATTTTTTTTTAATTATTATTTACAACTTTTTTAGTGTATACATAAAATTTGCCACTGCAAAGAGGTAAAGGTAAGTGGTTAGTAAACATTACTAAATAGCAATCCAGTCAGATTAACCAATGGAACATATTCTCGAAGTTCATCAAATCCATTTTTTTGATGGGATATCTTTTTCCTCTGGAAGTGATGATTTTATGATCCAGAAACACTCTGAGAACACCCCAATTCAGTCTGTAGGTGCTTGGGCCCCATTTTCCCCACTTGACTCCCTTTTGTTCCAAGAGGTCAGCATCCTCTGCTTCTGATTGTTCAACTACATCTCAAGACACATTGTTCCCTGCTACTAAAACTCTGTTTTCCAGAAATCCTTGCCAAGGTTTCACTTGCATTCAGATTATTTTTCCCCCTCTCATCATGTAAATCTCTTCACAGGATGTAAATTCCATTTCCTAGGCAGTCCTGTTTATTGCTTCCTTGGGATAAGGACGAAAGCTAGCAAGGGGAAACATCCTCACGGAAAGTATCCGAGACATTTCCCTTACTGTCCAATGTAAGGAGAGGCAGAAGGCAAAGGAGATGTCAAAAATTATCAATGAATTTTGGGTGGGCAGGGCTTTTAATCTCTACTTACAATTCCATTTGCAAAGGAGCAGAGTATTCCCAAGGCAAACAGTCCTAAGAGGGGACCACCAACCATGCCAAAAATGCTGAGTGCTGCCTGAGGAAGGAAGAGAGTCTGTTATCAGGTCTTGTGCAACAAAGTTAAAGCTTCCAATATGGCCAGAAGGGAAGATGGTGAGTGGGAAATCATAAGGATTTGGTTAACTGGTGCATACTCAGCTGGCAGGGCTTGGTATAACTCCATGGGTGCTTAAAGCAGAAGCTGAACCATGGGCTGTTTGAGCTCAGAACACAGCAAAGAATTAAAAACTGCTCTCGTAATGGTATCCAGTAACCATTTGCTTATGTAATTCATTCTGAGTTGTTTAACATGGGCAGAAAAAAGAACTCTGACACCTACCTGTAACAAGGCTCCCAGGAGAGATGCCAGTGCAGCCATAGCAATGCAGACTCCACCATAAAAGAGGCCTGTGTGGGAAAGGCAGAACAGTGCATAAGCCTGATGAAGTTTGAAAGTCACTAATGGAAAGGTTTCCATTTAACCCAAATGGCCACTAACACAGCTAGCATCTGTGCTTTTTCTAAGGGAGCTCAAACTGACCAGAAGGTCAGGATCTTGTTTAGTTTAAGAGGCAGTTGTGGAAATGTGGCAAAATCCTCCTCCTGTATATTACTAAAGATTACCTATGAAATGGCAGCCAGGTGGACTGGCTCCAGCAGCCATACCTCGCCTCTTGTTTGTATCTCTCAGCTAATCTCCTGTGTCACAGTCTTTATTCTGAGGGAGTGATTTTTGCTTCTCAGTTTAGTCTTTGGAGCAAGAAAGTAAATGCAGATTACTGGCTGGCACCATGACAAAGAATATCCTGGGTCACCAGGATATAGTGTCTCATCCCAGGACACATAACACTGTCTTATTTGTTCTACCTCCTGCCCCCCTCGAGTTTCACTGCAGAAGCAATAGGTTAATCTCCCTCTTCGATGTGCTATGTTAGGCAACTTGTGATTAAACTAACAACAGTTCTGGCACATTGTTTACCACAATGCTTAAGAAACTGCTCTCAGGTGAAAATATTTAACACTGGTCACCTGCCACCAGTCTGGTGTGCTCACTGGTATGGGCTATGACACCATGCTGGGGTTTTTTCCACATTTACTACAAACACTGTCTTGGGCTACACCTGCAGCTGCTCACAGACAGTACAGCTAGCCGAGACAGCAACTGCACTTCAGAGATTTAAACCATGTGCTCAGCCTAGTTCTGATGCTCCTCCTTGAGCTACATGAAACAGAGGAGCAAAACAGACTGAGCATAAATCAGAGAAGATATGAAGTTTCTTGTCTAAAATCTTATTGGGACACGATGCAATTGCTCATTACTCACGTCAACAGGTTTGGTATAAAACTGTTTCCTAAGCTGCTCATTTCTGATGGATGAAGGGAAAATAATAGCTGCTTCCCTCTGAGAGATTTGACTTCATGGTATTGCCCACCAATATTGAACACAGATGCAGTGCATCTTTCCTGCTTAAAGAGCTAACAAGCAAAATGGCTGCTGCCTTTCCTCCTCATGGGAAATAATTTGTCCCCCATGCTGTGTAAAACTGACTCTGTCTCCTCCAAGTACTGCACCTCTATATTCCTTGTTGGTGTGCAACCGCTTACAAGCCACAAGCAAGATCTAAGTCAAGCCCTCTCTTTTCCACTTTTGCTTTACAAAGCTGTTTTCCAGACATACTCATCCCCATGGAAATCCATGACAACTTCTTTTCAGAAAGGGATTTGAAGTGCGGCCTAATGAGGTCTTCAACAGTGACAGCAGCCAAAGCATTGATACTGGAGGACACCGTACTGCAAAAGGCAAGATTTACACAATTTGGGTTTAATCTTAGAAGCTGTAATCACAGATAACAGGTGAGTTAGTAGCACAGAGATCCTGCTCTGGCAGCGGGGTTGGACTAGATGATCTTTCGAGGTCCCTTCAAGCCCCTGACATTCTGTCATATCAAATATAACCTTTGTGCTGGGTGAGATAACTTCTTATTCCAGGTGATGCAGTTGGTTGCTTACAAAATTTTTTTACGGTAGTGTTTCTTAGTGAAGATAAGGCAAATATTGATGAAAAGATAGGCCTGGAGGAGTCAATGAACATGTCTGGTACATGTGGCTCAGCTGTAAATACTGCTGGCATATGCTTTCACAAATGGTCTACACGGTGCTTATCTGGGGAGACAAAATTCCTTCATACAGATTGCTAATTACTTTGAACGCACTCTCAAAGGTGGGTTCAGATGATTTAATTACAGTAATCTAAAAATGAGGCATCCTGTCTGCCATTTAGTAGTCAGGCATTTATTTAATCCAAACTGAACTCTTCCAGTTTCCCAATGGGGTCAGAAAAATCAGCACTCCTGAGGCACAGAGCCAGTCAGAGGATTTTGTATCTATGTGTACCTTGCTGTCACAAGCCATAATATTTTCCTCAGCAAATGAAAACAGGATTTTATCAGAGAGCCTGGCTGCTCCCTCTCTTCATGCAGCTACAAGTACTCAAAACAAAAAACTATTGTGGTGTCACTTTTTCAAGCTTCTCCATGTTTTTTATCATCTGCTTGCTATTGTTCAGAGCCTTCACTGAGAGAGATGATATTTCCTTAAAGGTGTTTCTTGGAAAAGCTGATCAAAATACTCCCCACTATGGGACAGCAGAGGACTGATTTGTTTCCTTCAGTAAAAAAAAATACAGTGATTGTGGCTTTCATGGTGCTGGTTCAGTATAATTGGAAGCCCAGGAACTCTTCTGCAAACAAGTCTCTCCAAATCAAGGGTGAGGAAAGGCAGATGACTTGAAAGTTATGCAGGTTTGAAATTGGAAAATGAAAGATGAGCAGTAGGAGCCTCCCCTAATCCACAGCTATTTTGTGTTATCGCTCATTTGTAACACTTCAATCCTCAGCCACTAGAATGAGCTGCCCAGGGAGGTGGTGGAGTCACCAACCCTGGATGTGTTTAAGGGTCGTTTGGATGTGGTGCTTAGGAATGTGGTTTAAGGTGAGTCTTGTAGAGTAGGGTTATAGGTTGGACTTGGTGATCCTGAGGGGCTTTTCCAACCTGGATATTTCTGTGTGATTCTGTAATTCCTGTAGCAGAGGAGCTTTAAAAGCATCGAGAGGAGGATTTCTTAGTGCTGGATGTCACATTGCTAGTAGGGAACTCAAACAGTTTTGAGTTCAAGGAGGTCAGAGCTCTGCTGCTGGAAACCATGGATTTTTAAGCTGCATCACAAAGTCTTTACAGTGCTGTTTTTTTAAAGAACAAAGATTATTCAGGCAAAGAAATGAAATGCAAAAGGTTTAGTAAAATTAACTTACCTTAATGTCCCACTGTAGGCACTAGCCACGAAAAGCCCTGGCACTCCTGGAAAATCACGGAGAATATCCAGCACCAGGTATGGCATTAGCTGAAAAAGTCAGAAATATTACTATCTTGCCCTCATTTTCCTTTGTATTACTTTTGTTATGGCTTTCTCACTGGTGCTCTGTCAAGCTGTGGTAATTCTGAATGTCCCATCTTGCACTCTTTGCTGATTTTATGCAATGAAAATTAATCTTAAAACATCTACTCAAGATACAGCAAAATCTGTTTGGACCACCTAGCATAGATGAGCATGGAGTTGTGCCATTAGGGTTGATTTCCAGAGATGATGGTGTAGAAAGTTAACATTAGGTAGTAGGTAGTCAGCACTGTACATCACCCTGTTGGGCCTCGGTGCCACAGGTGATGATTATATCTGCTGCTGACTCCACAAAAAGATGTTTAGGTACAATCTAATAATGCAGGAGTATCTGAGAACAATTTCCTTACTGAAAATTGTCCTATTTCTTGACTTTGCAGGATCCAAGTGTTGGAAAGAGATAGGAATTTTAAAATTTTCTTCCTGTGAATCCTGCTGGTGGTCTTAGGATCTTGCTTCCAATTTCCACCAAAATAATTTGACTGACAGGAACAACTTAATTTCCTCTGTTTCCAACTCAGCTTCCCTTATCTCATTTTTTTTTCTACCCTTAATGATCAGGAGATCCTCCCTTATGCACTCTGTTGTCTATGCTCTTCTCTTGGCACTCTATCCAGAGCATTATCTCAGGAATAAACATACAGAAAGACTTCTGTGATCACTAAGCTATGTTATGAAGCGGCGTGGCTTAGCAGTCATGATAGTATTGGGTTGATGGTTGGACTTGATGAACTTAGAGGTCTCTTCCAACCTTAATGATTCTGTGATTTTTACTTCCTTGGGCCCCAACTCTCAGCCTATAGGCTCACCGAGCTCTTGTTCCTCAGATAAATCTGCTAATCAAGACCTATTTAGGGAGAGGCCACTATTGGTAGTTTCTCTACAACATGGTTTGATTACCCAGCTCTCCTCTGAAGGAGGGAAGGATGCACCATCACTAGCAAAGGAGTGCCTGCTAGTAGCCTTCTTCCAGGTGTATGCTTTGGGCATGGTTGTTTTGAATCTGAAAAGGCTTTTGTCTCCCTTGGCACACTGCTCCACATACTGCTCTCTTCCTCTTTCTTTTCCTTCTGCCCTCCTCACCGGGCACTGAGAGACCTGCAGCTCCAGGACAGCTGGGGGAACAGTGCCAAGGACAGGTCTGCTGCTTTCCCCAAGGAATTCCCTCCTGCCATGGTCTCAGCTTAATCCCTCTGTTACAGACATGCCATTATTTCCATCTGCTGGCTCTTGAACCAAATCCAGCCCTGCCTGATGATTATGGCTGCCAAGGAAGGGTGTCCTCTCACTCCCTTCCCCTGAAAGGCAGAACCTTACTTGGTCAAGTGCTGACACTTGCCCTGCTGTCCACGGGTCACAGTGCTTGTAGATGGAGTAGAGGCTCAGGCCACAGAGTGTTGCACAGACCAGTATTGCCCAGAGGCCCACAAGGTTGATGTAGAGTGACCTGCACCAAAACACACAGAAATGCCATGTTAGAGCTCAGTGACCTACAAGACCCCCCCAGGGCCAAGCGATCAAGCACTCACACCAGCAGCCCAAGCTATCAAACGCTCACACCAGCACCAAGGAGACCTCTTGGTAGACAGCTGTCCAACAGAAAGGGAGTCACAATATGTCTCCTAGCATTTCATCCAATGTGAGATTGGGGGGGGGGGGAGGGGGAGGGGTTTAAATACACAAATTGCACTGCTGGTTTTGTTGGTACAGTCTGAGTAATTGTCTCCTGACAAAGTCTGCTCGGGAGCAGTATGGCACTCCCCACACCACATCATGTTCATCAGTTCTACCTTGCAGGCAGGAGGGATTGCCACCAATGCCAGGGTTTCCTTTTTAGTCGCTAAATGACTTGAAGCTTAGAATGATTCAGTAAGTCCATTTCCTCTCCACATCTTGATGGGAACTTCAGGAGCAGAAATGTGTTTTCATCGGGCACTTGTGCCACACACAAGAGACAGCCTCTACTGGCAGTAAAACCCAAATTGTTCTCCTAGCCCAGTGACAGCTTATCCCTCCCATCTAACTATCCAGTCCTGTCAAATGTTTCTCAGCTCTTCTTGACTCCTGGATCGCAAAGTTCTCACCTAGGGTGGTCAGCTCAAGCAAACACACTCACTGGCAGCCTGGCCTTGAAAAACAGAGTTCCCTCCCAGTAACTGCCTCCCAGTTATCTGTGTTATCTGCCAATAGTGATTTAGTTGCCTGACAGTTCACATAGCCTGGACCTGTGCCAACTGCTAAGACCTCTGCTGAGAGGAACTTTGCTTTCTATACAAATATATTCATGCTTGCAACGCTTCAGGAGGCCTTCAAGTTCCCAAAAAGGTAAGGGGCACCAAACAGCCTTTTAGACTGCTCTAGGCCTTGTTAGAAATTAAAATGGATATTCAGACAGACATAATGTAGGTTAACTATTTGAACTGTTAGTTTTATACCAAAGAAAAATTATTAGCAAGCACAAGACAAACCTTTTAAAATACTTCTATAAAGAAAAGGTGATTGACAAGTAGCAGGGGAAACTCTGAATTTATGCTTTGTATTGCAACTAGGGTTGGGCTACACACACACCCAGCAGTACCTTAAATTTCTCTCCAGACTAATTTACTAAAAATGGAGTAATCTTCCCTCTTGCAGCCACTTATATATTGGTTGGATGTCTTACATCCATTAGCTGAAGCTATTTGTGTGCTGGCATAATCTACCTCAATATAAGGCACTCAGAAGCTGATTTAGAACAAAATTTAATCAATGAATTAAATCAATCCAATGTTGGGATTTTTTTTGTTTCTTTTTTTTGCACTGATATAATAGCAGCATTAGCCTGTAGCAAAGATTAGGTAGGAAGTCAAGAGAAGGACACAGAAGCAGAAGCAAGTGTCTGCCTGAATCCAGCAATTCTGGTTTTAAAACTGTGTCAGTGTTTGACTGTGAAAAGAAAGATGATCTTTTTCCTTCTGCGTTACATCCCAGCTTGTGGTACACCCTGTGACTAAGCAACGGAGTATCATAACTGTAGCACTGTTGGAGGAAGGTGTTCCCATTAATTCTGTCTGAGCAAGAGCTGGGTTTTGAGTGGAGTTGGGTTTAGTAAGCACTGTGACTGCTCAATTTCGGTTGATTGTTTCAGACTAGCTCTGGAGAATAAATCTTACGAAGAGCAACTGAAGGAACTGAGGCTGTTTAGTTTGAGAAAGAGGAGGCTGAGGCGAGACCTTGTCGCTCTTTACAACTACCTGAAAGGATGTTGTGGAGAGGTTGGTGTCGGTCTCTTCTCACAGGTAATCAGTGATAGAACAAGAGGGAATGGCCTCAAGCTGCAACTGGGCAGGTTTAGACTGGACATTAGGAAAAAGTCTTTCATGGCAAGAGGCATTGGAAGGGAGGTGGTTGAGTCACCAACCCTAGATGTGTCATTTGGATGTGAAGCTTGGGGATATCATTTAGGGGTGAACCTTGTAGAGTAGGGTTAATGGTTGGACTTGGTGATCTTGAGGGTATTTGCCAACCTGAATGTTTCTGTGATTCTGTAAAATTTTAGCATGTCAGATGATGATCTTGAAAAGGAACTTGAGAAGAGCATGTTAGTAGGCCATGTTTTGCTGAAAGTGTAGCTCTCCAGCTCTGAGTGCCTGTTGTTGCTCATGTATGAGCATTCTGTTCAGTTTGCCTAGCTCCTCTCTAAGAATGACAGCATGTGCTCCTACCTACTGGTGTTTTCCTTGGATAAGGGGAAATCTTCTCCCAAAGCTGGAGAAGATTCCTACTCTTATGCCACCATTAAAGGACTTTCCAAAACCTGTAAGTTGAGATCTGTGAAAGAATTCTTTTCTCAGCTCTAGTTTTTATTGTGCTGTCTCTTATAAAGCCTTACAGTAAAAGCCACAGGGTTACATAATGCTGTCACTTTGATCTAATGACAGATTTTAAGTGTTCTGTGTACAGGTTAAATGGCGGTAAGAGGTGCAGGCCACCAATGTGACTTGCAAGATGTGTCTAATTACATTTGCAAATGAACTAGATAGTCACAACAGACTGGCAGTGTTCATACTGGGGACAAGCTGCAACCATTATACAACATGGTTTCTTCACACAGGGGAACTACCCTGCACAAGTGACGTACAATTAAGATGCCATGAAGTCCAACCACTCACACCAGCAGGAGAGGACTCTGCTTCCTAGAATCAGAACAGTTTGAATTGGAAGGGACCTTAAATGTCACCTAGTTCCAAGCCCCTTGCCATGGCTGCATTACTGTGAAGATAGTACAAGCTGTAAAACCCATCCAAACAGCTCCAGAACTCAAGAGACTCCAGCCCTGCTTGGAGCTGCTGCAACAGGTCAGAAAACCTGCCTAGAAGCTGCCATGGTGCCAGATTCCTGTTTCTGGAGCACTCTGGAGGGGTCCTTCCTTACAAAGAGGGTAGGCAGGGTGTGAAAGAGGAGTAAGACCTAAGTGGAGCAGGTGCTCAGTCAGGACTGTCACATTGGCACACGAATCTGGCACAACGTATGTGGCTGTTCCTTCTACACACTACTGTGCCAAGCAGCATTACAGATGTGGGATGCACCTTCTGCCTCTGCAGTGCCAAGAACCTGGAACCCAGCCACATGCCACAGACTGTGGAGAAGCCACATGGCCTGTTGGAGGTGTGACACTACACTGATGATGTGGCTGATGACGAGCATCAGCACATTCCTATCTGCATCTGAAGTGGCTGAAAAGGTAGATCTTTTTCTTTATTACCATAACCAAAATATTTCACTTCTGAGCTATGCATCATTTTGTGGATAGTTTGCCAACTTTATGAAATGAAGTGCTGCATAAGACTCTGTGTGTGTCACTGTACTCCAGAATTTATAAGGGCTGTAGTTATGTGCATTTACATATTGCTCCTATAAATGGACTTTATGAGCTTGCTAATAATTCTTAAGCCCTGAGGTGTGAGCTGCTGAAATGCTGCTAAAGGAAAGATAGTAGTTAGCAAACATACTCCATTCTAGAGTAAAGGCTGATCAGAAATGGTTACATTCAAGGAAAATGGAACTCTCTGCCAGTTTCTAGAAGAATTCCTAAAAACAAGTCATGATGATTATGAAAACAAAAATCTATGTTTCGTCAGCAATTGTATCAATGAGGAAAACATTTGTGCATTTTTTTTTTCATGCCTATTACTCATCAGTGTGGAAAAATCTTTTACTCTTTTAATTAATGCAAAATTCCCAGGCAATGATTTAGATTTAGTAGCAATTCAAGATGTTGTCCTGATATGCTTTCAGCACAAGCCCTATATTTGGGGTTTAGGTTGTATGTAAACCTAGTGCAGCTATTTGTGTGTAAGAATTGTGGCACAGTGAACCACTCTGTCACACACTTCAATGTCACAGGAATTACATATAATTCAAATACCAATATTTATTGTGCCTATTTATCTTCTACCTGGGCCACCAAGAAGAAAGCCAAAGTTTTGACCCTCTACAAGTAGATGAAACCTATACCTTAAAAAAAAAAAAAATCTCCATTATAAATAACAGAATTATAGAATCTATTGAGTGGGAAGTGACCATCATCTAGTCCAACACCCCTGCAGTAAAGCAGGGACATCTCCAACCAGATCAGGTTGCTCAGGGCCCCATCGAGTTTGACTCTGAATGTCTCCAGGGATGGGGCCTCAGACGCTTCTCTGAGCAACCTGTTCCAGTATTTCACCACTCTCATTGTAAAGAACTTCCTCCTTATATCTAACCAAAATCCAGTTTCAAACTCTTGCCCCTTGTATTACCACAGGCCTTTCTAAACAGTCCCTCCCTGGCCTTCCTGTAGGTCCCCTTCAGACACTGAAAAGCAACTGCAAGGTCTTCCCAGAGCCTTCTTTTCTCCAGGCTGAACAGCCCCAATTCTCTCAGCCTGTCTTTGTCGGAGATGTGCTCCAGCCCACTGATCATCTTTGTGGCCCTCCTCTGGACTTGCTTCAGTGGGTCCATGTTCTCATTGTCTTGGGGACCCCAGAGCTAGACACTGTACTGCAGGTGAGCTCTCACCAGATCAGAGTAGAGTGGCAGAATTACCTTTCTCAATCTGCTGGCCATGCTTCTTTTGCTGCAGCCTACGATGCCATTGGCTTTCTGGGCTGCAAGTGCCCATTGCTGGCTCATGTCCAGCTTTTCATGCACCAGCACCCCCAAGTCCTTTTCTCCAAGGCTGCTCTCTATCTCATCACTCTCCAGCCTGTCTTGATATCAGGGATTTCCCTGACCTGGGTGCAGAACCTTGCACTTTGCCTTATTGAACGTCATGAGTTTCTCCTTGGCCTGTTTCTCCAGCCTGCATAAAGTACAGTCACTGCTAAATCCAGGCACTGAGTTACAGCAGGCAGACTTACATTTTGGCGTGGAATCTGCTCTTGCATGCAATGTATCTCTGTACTTGAGACTGGTTGACCCCATATATGCCAGTCCATGTGAAAGTCCCACCTATAATAATTGTCCAGAAGGTGTGCCTTTGCAGAGGATTGGGATTGAAGCTACAAGAAGAGGGAAAAGAGAAAACAAATTCAGGATGTGAAAATCTTCTCATTATGAGAAGACCTAGGAGGAAAAAAAAAAAAAAAACCACCATACTTTTTCTAATACAAACCCTCTTAATTTTGTCAGATTTTGAACATTCTTTAACATTATGTAACATGAACATACTTTAACATTAACATAACTTTAACATACTTGAACATACTTTAACATTATGTAAAATCACAGAAAGCCAATGTTAAAACTCGCAGCTGAAGCTCTGCTCCAGTGAAACACTCAGAGCTGTCCAAAGGTGAAGCTGAACTGATTTATATGCCTATAAACTACACGCTTAAGTAAAGCTGTATGATGCATGTGATGAAATGATGTTCCAGTAAAAGGTTTGATATGTCACCTTATCTAGAGGGACATCAGCCCAACACCAACATAAAAATAACGTTCACACGCACAGCCTTTGTAGACAGAGCCTCTGTAAAACATTTTGCTGGTTTAGCTCTGAGTATCAGATTTTAGATGGCCATAAAATTATTTATTTTTAAATCACACTTTAATATAGCAAAAAAAAGATGCTTATTTTGGTAAGCAATGTAAGATCATTTCATCTATCGCATGCCTCTATTCCTCTTCTTTTTCCATCTGTAGACTCTGACTGAGGGGAAGAAGAAATGCAGTATGACCACTGCAGCCCAGCCAAACTGACTTTAAAAACTGACTCTTCGCAAGAAAAGAAAACATTCCCACAGATGAACTATGTGTTGAAGAACTTGGTGAAGAATTTTACAGATCCACCTGATTCATGTTGTGAACTGATAGACAAAAGGATGAAAGGTAGAACTTGTTGCATTGAACTTCCACTAATAGCATCGGGTTAAGTTTCTCAGAGGAATTATCTATTCATCAAAAGTACAGTATCTTCTTTTATATTTAGCTAAAAGTGGGGGTTGATTCAGCACCTTCAGCATAAATATTCTTGACCTTGAAAAATTCTACTTTTAGGTTATGATTAGTTACAATAAATAAATTTGTTAGTGCTAACATAAATATTTATGCTAAAATAAATAAAGGGTAAAATACTATCAAAACTACTTTTAGTTTTCCTTTCAGGGAAAAGTAAAACATTTCCCTTTTTCAAAATTAGACAGAAACTATTATTTTCCCAGTTGTTTTGGCTCAGTAGCTGAAATGCCAAATCAGCTGTTTGCAAATTGCAAGTATAAATAGGATTGTCCTCTCCTATTCATCATTCACTTTCAGTGGAATCTAAAATGTATCCTTAAAACACGTCCTTAACAAAGGCTTTTCTATTTCCAGGATTTTGCTTGGTGTAAAACATAAAAATGTTGTTTAAACTAGCTATGTTTGTTTTTAAATTAGAAAAACTAGGTCGTAACTTCCTTCTCTCCTCCTTCAGTAGCAATTTCATTCCACAGACGGGCATGTATGGCTCTGTTTGTAGGAATAAAGAGGCACATGATCTGCTATCATGGATTGGTTCAACTCAATCCATGACATCTGCAACTACAAACTCACTCCCAGAAGTTGAGTCTTCCCCCATAGTAGGAATCATTTACAATGCGTCCAATTCCCTCCTGAACCACCACTGCTCGTATGATCACCGCCGAAAATCCAGCCACCATGATTCCAACCTGGAAAACGTCTGTCCACACCACTGCCTTCAGGCCACCCTGTGTGAGAAACAGCATATCTCAGGTACAGTAGGGCAGCAGCATTCTGCCTTTGCATTCATATTCAACTAGGAGAAATGTTGCTAACGACATTGCACATAATGGGTGAATTTCATCTTCTTGAATGGAAATAATTTTGTACTGAAGTGTTTGTGAATTGCATCCTGGGACTGTTTTGAAGTGCCTTAGAATTTACTTTTGTGATATACATAGCTTAATCCATTCTTTCCTTCATCATACAATCTGATTCAGAAGTATGTATCAGGAGATAAATTAGCAGACATATAGAGCAGTGCTAACTCCAGAAGACATACCATGCATGTGAACAAAAATAAACATGATTTAATCCAATCTATACAGATAAATTCGTCACTGAGGTTCCATTTAATAATTTCCAGACACTTGGTCAATTAGCACAAACCTAAAGACCAATCTGTTCATGTGGCACTTGCTATTTTCAGTGACTGTTGAGTAACAGACAGGGCTATTACAATTACAGTAAGCTGGTCCTTGACAAACTACACAGCTAAACCTTAGTAGGTTAAGAGAAAAATCACAGGAGGATTTTTAGGAATAAAAATCTATTTAGTTTTGCTGTTCTTTCAGCCAGAACAGAAGCTTGAATATATCAAAACAGAAAAGGTTTAGGTCATATAGTAGCTACCTTTGCATCTAGGGAAGTCCCTGGGTGAATATGGCCCTGTGGCTACAGCTATACAGTGAATTTCAGTACTACTCTTCAATAAATTCTGTATTTGATGTGGATGGTGAAAGGAACAGAGCTTTTTCTTAGCCCAAGGAACCCACATACCAGTGTGCAGTAGAAAGTGCAGACCACGCCGGTTGCTGCCACTGCACCCCACAAGTCAAAGCCAGTGACTGAAAAAGAGAGAATTGACACCAAAGTAAATGAAGTATTGCAGGAAGAAAAAAAAAAAATTAAGATCTGTTTTTCACCCACAAGATGTTTGTTGATAGAAATAAAAAAAAAAAATTTAAAAAAAAAAGAAATCTATGTATATGGATGTGCTGGAATGTGTCCAGAGAAGGGCCACAAGGATGATCAGAGGGCTGGAGCACCTCTCTTATGAGAAGAGACTGAGGGAATTGAGGCTGTTCAATCTGGAGAAGAGAAGGCTCCAAGGTGACCTTATTGTGGCCTTTCAGTGTCTTAAGGGGGCCTACAAGAAAGCTGGGGAGGGTCTTTTTTAGGCTGTCAGGTAGTGACAGGACTAGGGGGAATGGAACAAAGCTAGAAATGGGTAGATTCAAAATGGATGTTAAGAAGTTTTTCACCATGAGGGTAGTGAGACCCTGGAACAGGTTGCCCAGGGAGGTGGTGGAAGCCTCATCCCTGGAGGTGTTTAAGGCCAGGCTGAATGAGGCTCTGGGCAGCCTGATCTAGTGTGAGGTGTCCCTGCCCATGGCATGGGGCTTGGAAGTAGATGATCTTTGTAGTCCCTTCCAACACTGACTGATTCTATGATCAAATACAAAAAGTGGAAGGTAAAAATGGCAATGAAAGTGTTTCTAAACCAGGGAATTCAGCCTAACCAGTTCTGACAGTGAAACAATTGTTACAGACATNCAACCTCTAATGTTCTGTGATTTAAACAAGTAAACAGCATGGGATGCTCTGTGGAGGTAAGGTGGTTCAAGCATGGTCTGCAAGCAACCTGTCAGACTAGAAGACTTTCATTTTTCTTTCTTTCTTTTAGGGCAATACAATAGTATGTCTATGCCAGATGCTGCTGTGCNGGTGTCCCTGCCTATGGTGGCAGGCAGGTTGGAGTAGATAATCACTGAAGTCCCTTCCAACCTAGGCCATTTTATGATCCTAGGACACTAGAATCTGCTGAAAAATTACCATGTATTTCAGGACCTAAGAAGCTATTTGTCTGTAACAAGAATGCAGCCAAACTACGGAGAACCACAGAAACATCCAGGTTGGAGAAGCCCATCAGGATCACCAAGTCCAACCAATAACCCTGCTCTACAAGGTGCACCCTAAACTATAGCCCCGAGCACCACATCCAAACGACTTTTAAACACATCCAGGTTGGTGACTCCACCTTCCTGGGCAGCCCATTCCAATGCCACTGTTGCTGGGAAAAAAAATTCTCCTAATATCTGGTTCAAACCTACCCATTTGCAGCTTGCACACCCAGCACATTCGTAGGCCCCAAGTCAGGCAAGCCCTTCCCTGAAAGGCCTGGGTAGGCCCACAGAGTCTACAGGCANGAAGAGACCATAGGCTCCAGTTGTGCCATGGGAGGTTTAGATTGGATATTAGGGAAAACTGATTTACTGAAAGAGTGGTGAGGCATTGGAACAGGCTGTCCAGGGAGGTGGTGGAGTTGCCACCCCTGAAAGTGCTCAAGAAATGTGTAGATGTGGTGCTTCAGGATATAGTTTGGTGTTACAGTTGGGTTACAGTTAGACTTTATGATTGTGAAGGTCTTTTTCAGCCTTAGTGA